>JAJOOS010009323.1:0-46284 GCA_029582725.1 Solanum chiquidenum
AAAAGTCAACACGCGCTGGGCCCACAAGATAGTGCCACGTAGGCTGAAAAGGGGTAAAAAATTATATATAAAATAAGTTCAGGGGGGTAATGGGACCTTAGTAAAGGTTGGTGTGTCTCAGGGATTTCGGGTATAGGCTGGGCGGGTACTTATGCATTTTCCCAAATTTTTTTCATAAAATGGGAAAATAGAAGGTGAAGTGTTATACTTACTGATTGTCACAAATAGTAATTTCTCGACACTTATGATGACTGCGACCTGCGTATTTTTGAGGACCACAACGAAGAACGATTGCCAATATATCTGCTTATATAATACATAATGAAATATTGTAAGTGTATGTATCAGTAAACATGTATATTTTAGCCTGATAATAGCTATTAGGATCGATATACCAATTTCAGCAGCAGAATCAACCATCATATGAGGAATGCGGTCAAAGGTTATGATATTCAGCTTGGTTGGTGGTGGAAGTGGTTTCTCAAGTTCGTTAGATGGTTTGATATGTCCAATTATTGTTTCTTTGTCAAGAACCCAGTAAAATTTACGTATTGGCTTGCCGTATGAAGTTAGCGAGACTTTAACTTTTGCGGTAGAGATGAGATAGGTATTCATGAGTTTAAGCTTATCTGCATACTGTTCAATTTCATCGGCATACATAATTGCCTTAATCTGGCATTCCTGAAGTAAGAGTTATAGAAAGTTGAGATTAACTAAGCTGAGATTAACTCTAATTACTTACCAACAGTAAAACCAAGGAAAAATGTTCATATGAGGTAAAAAGAAAAAGAAGAATATTCATGAGATAAAATATAATGAGCTCACCTCTTCATCTTCCAAAATCAAATTTTGGAATCTACATTTCTTGTCATGACTTTCTCGCGGGCGTCCGATTTCCACAATTTGAACTTTGTAAATCCAATCTCGTGTTGCTAATGTTATTCGGTCGATGTTCAATCTTGGTACCATGTTTGTACGAAATATATTTAACCAAACAATAGTATCTGCAGGATAGCATCACTATTGAGTCATTTTCCTTTTTTTTGTGGTTGCATGAATAGGGGCGATTAAATTAGGAACATGCAAGAACATAATTGCCCTCCACTTACTAAAAGTCAGAAAATGTAATGAAAACACAATATGAATATTTCGAATCAAATTCGAAACATGAGAGAACATAATTATCCCTAACTTACTGAAACATTAGAAAATATAATAAATACCCCCAAATATGTTTGCTGAGTAATAAAATTGAAATTTTAAGTGAAAATAATAACTCTAATTTTGTCCCATTTTGATTTTGGTGACAAGCAAAATTTGCAAAAAAAATTGAAAATGGGAAGAGGGAAAACATGAAAAGGGGGAAAAATACCTGAGAAATTTGTGCTCAATGGAAGCCTAATAAATTTGTGCTCTATGAGTAAAAAATATATATAATACAAAGAAGAGACGTTATAGTATATAAAAGTACAGGTGTCTTCTTAAAAATTGATAGAGTTTTGGTAGCCAATGAAATTGTGCCAAAAAAAAAAAAAATGATTACATTTCATAGTAAAATTTGAATAGGCTTTGGTCTAATTATTTAGTGATGTGTCTTGTGGAAATTTGATGGGTTTTGATAGCGAATGAAATTGTGCCAAAAAAGAGAAAAAGTTATTACATTTGACAGTATAATTTGACCAGCCTTTGGTCGAAGTTTCTTTTTGAACTCCATAATTAGATAACTTTCAGATGTATCCACAGTACAATATAACTTATGATTTTCAGATGTTATTTACAGTACAATTTGAACAACTTTTGTTCCAAGTGTTTTTTTAAGGCCATTATTTAGCAAGCACAATTGTTTAACTAATCAAAGCTAATTGTATCAGCTGCAGAGGACATATTTTCATGAACACTTTGAAGCTAGATATCGGTAATCTTAAAATCTATCTACACCTAAAACAATGAAAGGAAAACAACTTTCAAGATAAGAAGCAAATTATTTCAAGATAAGAAGCAAATTATCCTTAAATTGGAGGACATGCAGACCTAAATATATGTCCAAAGAAGAATGAGAATAGCCACCATCATAGGCCCTTTCTCAAGAGCTGGACAGATTAGAAAGAGAAATTGGAGAAAAGGGAGAAGAAAAACTTACTTTAGCTAATGAATGCACCAATAGGGAAGAGAAATTTGAGGAGAAACAGAGATTAATGGAGATGAATATGGCAGATTGTTGATCAGAAAAGAGTCTCAAAGCAAATGTTGAGGAGAAATCGATGTAAACAATGTGTCCTTGTTCATCCGGTAGAAATCTCCTAAATTTAATGGTAAAATTACATAATTGTCCTTGTTAAGTAAAGTAAAATATATATATAATAAAGCAAAGACACGTGGTGGGGCCTTAAAAGAAATTACACGGCAGGTTATAATAATACTTATGTATTATCAATGCTAGTACAATACTTGTTGAATAAAGTGGGCCCTAACATAGTACAACTTAAATGCTAGTACAATACTTGTTGAATAAAGTGGGGTGAAAATTTTATAAATGACATTTATAAGACTAATTTTTCAAGTTATCACAGTATAATAAAAATTTCAAGTTGTAACAATAAAAAAATTCAGGTTATAACAGAAAAATATTTTTTAAAAAAAACTAAAAAACATTTTTTTAAAATCATAAAAAGAAAAAAACGGATATAGTTATATGCGTTATTTGAATACATTAAGGATAATTAATAATGCCGTAAATTTAAGGGATTCAAAACAAAATAGGAATATGTGTTTTCCTTTTTTTACTCAATCAGTTAAAATTGAATCAAAAATCAGATTTTTTTTTCTTGAAACGTTTCTCTCTCCCTCTAATTTGTTTCTGTCAATTTATTTTCTTTTTTTTACTCAATCAGTTAAAATTAATTCAAAAAATCATATTTTCTTTTTATTTTCAAAATGTTTCTCTCTCCCTCTAATCAATTTTTTTTATCTCAAAACATTTATTTCAAACAGATTTATTTTCAAAACAATTTCAACAGTTCTCTCTCTTCTCAATATTCTCTCTCGTCTAATTCGTTCAAACAGTATTCTTAGTCGTCGCTCTTGTCTACTTCGAATTTGATTTTTTCAATAATCGTCATTTTCTTGTAATGAATGATTTCTTATCAGTATTAATAAAACATTGTGGTAGATGAGATCCTTTAGGTTAGTTTTTTTTCAAAAAAAATAATTGTGTAATTGAGTGTAAAAATTGAATTTTTTTAATGTATACCGTTGATAGTTTTTGGTATGAAACTTTTTTCTTTTTTGGTATGTTTCTGATTTAAAAAGTTACATAAAATTTGATTGAAATTGGTATACTAGATATGTTAGACATGTATGAAATTTAATAGTATTTTTGGTACAATTTGTGGTTTTGGATACTGTTGATTATAATAAATGACAATTACTAGTTAGAAATGATATAATTGGTGTATTCTTTTGGTATGAATCAATATGAAATATGTATACAAAGTGTGCAAAAAATTGGTATGAAATTTGTGAATCTGATATGATTGATTATTATTTTTTGGCATTATATTTGTATGGATTTGGGCGTAATAATGAAATAAATTCGGTATACTAATTATTTAATAAATGACAATTACTAGTTGGAAATGGTATAATTTTGATATTTTTTGTTATGAATGTTGTATGAATCAATGATGACTTTTTGCTTGAAATAGGTATATAAAATGTGGATATACCAAGTTATGTGTCGGAGCATAAATTGTTGCCGCTTGGTTCAAAAAGAACAGTAGGAAATACCACAACTTGAATGCTAGAAGGGGTTTGTTAATCTAAAGTTACGTGCAATATATGCCGTCGGGAGGGACACAACATGAAGACATGTCCAAATTACCGTGCAACAAAGAAAGTCATAATTTATTTTTATTTTTATTTGGTTGTTTAATTGTGACAAACTCATGTTTTATTTATTTATTTTGTCATTTAAGCTAATGAATTATAATTTAAGAATATTTATTATGTGTACTACTTAATCATTTTTGTGTATTCATATTTTTGCAAATATAAAGTGAAAAACTGATTAATTCATGCTGGTATGCAATTTGTAACGATCAGAATAATCAAGACAAATTTAAATATGAAAATGGTATCCATTTGGTATGCGACTGAAGTTCCACTGATTTTAAAAACATGTGACTAATATTTGAATTAATGTAATTTCCAATTGGTGTGCATTTTGTGTACAAGTGGTATGCAAATGTAAAAAACGAAAAAAATTGTTGTATACTATGTGTATGAGTTAATTTAAATTGTCAGATTTATTCTTCCTATATGGATACCAAGTCTATACAAATTGGATACCAATTTGGTGTCATTCTTAATTTTAAATTTGGAGATCAATTGGATGCAAATTAAGGCACCCAAAAACTATTTAATGTAATTTTCACCTGATGTTCCATTGGAAAAATAGAAGCATCAAGATGAAATTGATATTTCAACAAAATTAGTCAACCTAAAACTAATTATTATTGTATCCAATTGATATGCATTAATTTTGGTATGAACAGGTATCCCACTTGAAAAATAGAAAAAACAAGTTATTATATTGTTGTCAAAAAATCGTAACAAAAAGATGTAATTGAGATTTCAACAAAATTAGTCAATTTAAAACTAGTTAATGTTGTATCAAATTGATATTGATTTGAAAAACTTAGTGTAACATTGTATAGAATTGTTGTATACTATTTTGTGAGTTATTTTCAAAACTAAAAATTTAAATATAGCTCTGACTAATGTTGATATCCAATTTGTATACATTTGGTATCAAACTCGAAAATTTAAGCTAAAGACTAACAGAAATGTATTAAGTTGGTATCCAACAGGTATGAAACTGGGAAGAAAAAATCTAACAATGAAAAACAGGACAGATTATATTGTTGTCAAAAACTGTAGCAAAAGAAATATATATCATCCAAAAATTATACCACATGTAATGGTTAAGAGTCTAAGCTACAATCAACTATTTCAAATTTTATTTTTGTGGTCTTGGTGTAGGAAATTGATAGTATCTGGAGCATGTTCTTTTTGCTATGCGGGGTTCGTCAAATTTGCTAGCAAAAGTTCCAGTTACTTCACTCTCACTAATTGCGCCATCATCGTTCTTGATTCTTTCATAATGTCACAATATTATATCAATTTCATGAAAAGGCATATACATATAGATGCATAAATCATAGCAATTTCATACCAACATTAAACAAACTTCATGCCAAAATAATATGCATAAAAAAACTTTTAAAAAATAATTCCTACTAACCAATGTAGCATTTCATCAACTTCATCAAGACTCCAAAATTTATATAAATGTTAGAAAAGACACACCAAATTTATATCAACTTTATAGCAATGCATACAGATATTGATGCAAGAAATCATACCAATTTCATGCCAAATTATACTCATTCAGATGATTGGATACCAATTTAAAGCATAAGATGAACTATATAATACAAATTTCATATAAATTTCATACACATTGTTGCACTTTGTTCGGGAAACAAATTAAAATAATGAATGAAAGAAAACTAGAATAATTGAGATAATAATTTAAATAAAAAATTTACCCTCACAACTTTTTTGCCCTTTTTTGACTTTGGGATTTTCGAATCATTGTCCATTGTTTCTCTTCTTTTGGAGGGTTTTGATGACTGACCCATATTTACATTTATTGATTTTTTTTTGTTTTTTTCTTGCTTACAACATCTGAGTCAGAATCCGAAGAAATTTCTACGATTTTACCTTTTCTCTTTTGTCCCTTCCGATTTGGAGGAGTTGCAATTTTCTTTGCTTCTCTTTTCTGGGCTTTCTTCTTTTGAGGGGTAACACGCATGTTCGTTGGATTTGTATTCTTGTTGGTCGGCGGTGGAGTTTGAGACAATATGTTAAAAGTTGGAGCCTCAAAATCAACATTAGGACTCGCTTCCACTAATCTAGGGTTCTTTCTAGGAGTGTTCTTCAGCATGTTTATCTAGTTTTTAGTACTTTAATGAAGATTTGATTCTCTTTTGAGTGAACAGAGAAGAATATCGTGAGAGAGATTTACGGTTGAACAGTGAAGAAGATGATGAATATGGTGAGAGAGGAATTCTTACAGTTTAATTATGGGGTGGGGGTGATAGCGTGAGAATTGGAAAGAGACGTGGTGGGGATGGATAGTTGATGTGTGACAGTAAAAAAGGTGTATTTGAAAAGTAAAAAATCCCTAAAAATGTTTATTAGATAATTATGATTGATTCTCTATTTTAATTTTATTTATATAACCTATTAATTAAATTATAAAATATTATTATAAAAAGACTAATAATTTAATAAAATTGAATTAATTATTTTTTAATAAAAAATGATATGTTATAACTCGCAATTAAAATGTTATAAGTAGTAATATTTACAAAGTAGATTTAAAATCCGTAATATTGTCTTTTAAATATATATATGTGGGGTGATTTTTCCTAAAGTGGGGCCTAACATAGTACAACTTAAATTACATTTGGAACAACTTTTCGTCCTTCACAACTCCCTCTTCTAAATAAGGGTAATAGACAAATTTTGATTGTCATTACTAATATATTTTTTAAATCATAATTTAAATTTTATTTATTTATAATATAAATAGATAATCTTTTTTGAAGGTGTTATGAAATATATCTTTAATTTTATTAATTATTTTTTGTATTACCTGCATCGAAATATGTTTTAAGTATATCATATTATAAAATCCATTAAAACTAATAAATATTTTGATCACATGTTTAATTATAGAACGACATTAGCTCACATACTCGATCGATATTTTTCACTATTTATATATTATTATTTTTATAGAAAGTATTTTTAATATAAATTACATAACAAAAATATTATAAATTTAAAGAAGTATATAAAATAAAATAAAATGAAGAAGATAAAAGTTGATAATTAAGAATAGAATAAATATTTAAAAAGTCAATTAGGAAAAAAATGGAAAGGGGGTTGGAGAATGACTATTTCTCAAAGTTGAAGAAAAAAATTGATTTTAAAAATAAAATTAAAGAGTATAAATAGTTTTCACTCAATTCAAATATGATAAATAAAAATAAACGGAGCCGTAAAAAAAATACATGTTTATTGTGTGTGAGTGCTAATTGGCATGCCATGTGAGATATTCTCAAGTTTTGTTCTAGTCTTAATCTTAACAATTGTTAGTCTAGATCCAATTACTTTCCCTCAGTAGTCAAATGTGACCCCAAAAATTAATGATGCACTTAATTGATCCAAAATTGAGCATAAAATAATTTTGTATTGAGTTAATTTTTAGCTTCCCTTAATATAATTTTTTTTTAAAGTGATTTTCATTTTACCTCAAAATTAGTTCAATTATTATTCATTTTTAAGATCTACTTTAATTGAGATTACTTTGACTTTTTTCTTTTATGTATTATTTTCCTTGTACCATGTATCTTATAAGTTATAAGTTTGATACTGCACATTTTTCATTACATTACATTAGATCAAGCATATGTGTCAAATAATGCAAACAGCGATCATAATTTAATTACTCTTTCTAAAGTCTTTAAAATAATAAAAAAAAATTGAATGACATATAACATATCAGAATAATTTTATTAGGCCTACTAGGCTAGTCTTGCACTCTAAATTGTCTAAATTATTGCAATAGTAAATATTAGGCCTACTAGGCTAGTCCATTTAACCATTTTTACCCTCAACACAGACACGTAACCAAAAAAATGAGTACCTAGAGAACTGAAATTTTCTTAATAGTTCACAATCTTAAAATAATTTATTTTCAAAAAATATCCTAAGATTGTATAGTTACATAGGAAAAAACAACAGAAAAAGAGAGCAGTAATGTTTAAAGAGACCATCAACTGTGTAGACATAGTAGTAATTTAACTAGCAACAACAACAATAACATATATAATGTAATTCCACAAATAAAATCAAAGAAGAATATGACGTAGATAGACTTTACCAGTGAAAAAAAAAGCTAGTGAGATTTAAACACCTAAACACTTTAAGTTTCATGTGTCTTAGCTTTTTCAAGGAACCTAAAATTACTAGGCTACAACACATTATTGTGTTAAGAATGTCCAGAATATATTATTTAACTATTTCATTTATCATTTTACTTGTATATACAATATAATTTTTCAACGAAGAATGTTCAATTAGTGTAGCTCCGTCCCTGAACTTTACCCCTAGCTTTTTACAGGATACATAGATTATTTTTGATAAATGATGGATAGTAATAATTAATGAGCAAGGTCCACAAAACCACAATTCAGAATTCTGCATAACAAGAAAAGGACTCTTCCCTCTTTTTACTCCACACTCCACTCCCCCACCTGTTTTCACATTTCATTATTCCAAAGCACATAAAAAATTAAAGCCCTCTCTAGCTGGCTCTGAGACTTAAAAGAGTAAAAAGAGAGATGCTCAATTCTTTTTTAACTTATAAAAACCAACACATTACCCTATTATCTCTTATTATTTTTTGCCATGGCCAAAAGCAGAGGAAATCCCAGTATCAAGCACTCCAAAACCAATAAGAAAAAAGAAGAAAAACCACATTCATGGGCAGTTGTAAGAAGCCTCTTTACTTGTAAACATCTACAAGTAATTGCAAGGCCAGATAGCCAACAACAAGTAATACTAAAAGAAGAGAAAATTAATCCTAAAGGCCAACATGAAGGTGAAGACAATAACAACAAGAAGAAGTGCAAGAAAATGAAGTGTTCTGGCTCCATATGTAGTAACACAAAGGTCATGCATAGGCCTGAGCCATCGCCATCGCCTCCCAAAGGACGTAAATTAAATGGCACTAGTAGTTTTTCTTCTTCTTCTGCTTCTGCTTCAGCTTCTTCGTCTTCACTACTCTCAAGTTCACCAGCTACATCGTCGTCGATTAGAGGAATGCCATTCAGGAAACTTTCAGGTTGTTATGAATGTAGAATGGTTGTTGATCCAATAGCTAGGGATCCTTCTTTGAGGTCAAATATTTGTGGTGAATGTGGACATATCTTTATGAAAGTTGAGAATTTGGAACTTCATCAAGCTGTTAGGCATGCTGGTATGTTACTACTACTACTCAGTGCGTTTCATATTAGTTGATCATCTTACTAAAAATAGTTATTCCATATCAGCTATCGTCCATCTTACTAAATCAAGAAAACATTAATTAATTTTTTTCTATATTACCCTTGCAACTAATCTTTTTGAAAATGTTCACATTTATTTGTAAAATTTCTACGAAATTTTTAAAAAGTGAATCAGTAAAATTATCTGTTTATTTATAAATTTTTTTAAATATGTGTATAAAAAAAATGACCAACTAATATGAGATAGAGGGAGTATTTCCTTACTAAATTTTTATTTTATTTTAATTCCTCTGTTTCATCAATGGTTACTACTTTAGTTTTAAAAAGGAATCTCTTTTTCCTCAATTCTTTAGTCAGACTTTTCCATGTAGCCTCGAACTTCATGACGCTTGTCTCCCTCTGGCTGATTGACATATTTTATATTAGTACAATTTTTTGGGTAGGGAGTGAAGTCTAGTCACAATTATTGTCACTAAATATTTCAAATAATATAATGTATAGCACTCATTTCATATTGTTTAATATAATATAATATCAAATATGTACCTATGTCATTTCGTCTAAATTTTTAAGTTAGTAAAAATATAATTAAATAATAAAAGTATATTTTTTTAATAATTTAAGTTTTTAGATGATGGGGTCACGTACTTCAATCGTTCTATCACTAGTTTCCTAGGAAGTCCCTATTAATTACTCCTTCGTTCACTTTTACTTTTTCATTATTTTAAAAATAAATTTTCACTTTTAATTTTTATTTTCAACATCTCAAGAAAAGAGAAATTTTTTCTTATTCATGTTTTACCCTCGATATTAACTTTTATTTTCAAATTATTTTCCAAAACCTAATACTATACATTAATTAATAGGCGTAGTGTGATGAAATAGTCATGTTAATCACTATATTCTTAATAAGTATTTCAAATCGTGACAAGTAAAAGTGAAAGCCTGAAATAATATTTTACACTAACATCAACTTAATTCCATGTCTCTCATGCTGCCCAGTTTCTTTTCTTCTTTTCATTTTAGATGCACTCTTCCATAATTTCTGAACTAATATATATAGAATGGATCGGAAAGTTGAGTTGAGTGTCTTTTGGAAACAATCTTGATAAAGTTCAGACTCTAGGAGATTTCAGTGAATATATTATATTATTGTTGTTATGATATATACAATGGAAAATGTTACTAATAATATGAATTGGCAGTATCTGAATTGGGTCCAGAGGACACAAGTAGAAACATAGTGGAAATCATATTTCAGTCAAGTTGGTTAAACAAAAAGACCCCAGTATGCAAGATAGACAGAATCTTGAAAATCCACAATACTCCTACAACTATTTCAAGATTTGAGGAATACAGAGAGGCTATTAAGGTTAAGGCAACTAACCTTGTCAAAAAACACCCACGTTGTATTGCTGATGGAAATGAACTATTAAGGTTCCATTGCACAACATTCATGTGTTCACTTGGCCTAAATGGTTCCTCAAATTTGTGTACTAGTATCCCTAATTGTAACGTATGCACTCTCATCAAAAATGGATTCAAGCTAGCTACTACTACTCATCATGGCACAAAGAAAGGTAATTAACTATTGTTCGAAAATCGATCGACTTTCTTTTTAGGTATAATACATAAATATGTCATTTAACTTGGTTTCAAATCACATTTATGCTCTTCAACTTTGGTGTGCAGAAGTAGACACTTAAATTTGTATAAAGTTGAACTAATAAATACACATGTCCTACATGACATCCTACATGTCATTTTTTGTCCTACGTGTATTGTGTCATGTAGGACTCAGGTGTCCACTTGTTCAACTTTATACAAGTTTAAGGGTCTTCTTGTGCATACCTAAAATTGGACATAAACGTAAAATAAGGCTAAGTTAAAGGGCACATTTATGCATTATGCATTTTTCTATATACTTTTGAGTTGTAATGGTCAAAATCACACCTAAACTATCATTTTTTTCTCGTGAGATTCATACATCAATTATTCATAGTTGCATACTTCAACCATCATTCCCTTTGTATTAAGATGAACCTCGATGATGAGTTGACCTAAATGCGTCTGGTATCAATTGGTAACAAGTATTAGATCAACTCAGTATCGAGGTGTGTTTTAATGCAAAGGGAGTAGTAGTTTAGATGTATAGTTGAAGTATGTAACTCACAAAAAATGGATACTTTAAACGTGTTTTTGACCATTAACTCAATATTTATACTACTTTTGGATCGCGAAAATAATAATAATTTCGTGTAGGTATATTGACGACCGCGACGAGCGGGAAGGCGCATGACAACGCGAGAGTGGTGGTGGAGGAGGAGGAGGAGGAGGAGAAGAGGGCAATGTTAGTTTGCAGGGTAATTGCAGGAAGGGTGAAGAAAAATTTGGATGGAAATAATAATAATAACAATAGTAATAATTTGGAGGAATATGATTCTATTGGTGGAGATGCTGGACTTTATTCCAATTTGGATGAGTTGTATGTGTTTAATCCTAAGGCTATATTGCCTTGCTTTGTTGTCATTTACAAAAGTTTCTAGTCACATTGTAGTAATTAAATTAGGATGTTATCATCATTTTCCTTGATCTTGTTATGTCACAACAATATTTTTCATTTGTTTTGTTCAAATGAATGAAAATGCATGTGTCAATTTGAAATGTACAAGGTTTAATTTGATTATGCTATCTCTACCAAGATAATACTCCTAAGTCCTATGTCCCAATTTATGTGGCACTTTTCATTTTTTAAGAGTCAAACAGAAAATTTTCAAATTTTTTGAAATGAAATATATATATTTGTAAACTACATAAAAAGTACTATAAGTCACAAGAATTAACAATTCAAACAATTAAAAGACATATGAAAAATTTACGGTCAAAGATAAACTTGTTTAAAATCTCAAAATTTGAAAAGTGTCACGTAAATTGGGACGGAGGATTTCAAAAAGTATCACGTAAATTGGGACGAAGGAAATAGTTATATTTGCTACTTATAAGAATAACTTTTGGAATATTCTAAAGTATCGTTAAATCAAGTGAATCAGATAATGCTAGGGACAATATATAACACTTTTGGTCCCTAACTAAAGTATTTTTCTATTTTTGATCATTGTTGTTTTACCCGTAATACGGTACATTACATTTGAATATCTTAATATGGTTTAAAAGTACACAGATTGAATTGATCTTGTAATGAATTAATAACGAAATAAATGATAAATTTGACTCTGTTTTACAAAGAAAGAAAAGAAAATAATTTCAATTTAAGTTTTAATGTTAATTAATTATGTGTAAAAATTAATTACTATAAAGCATTCAATTAAAATATAATATGTGTCTGTATTGATCATCTTTTAATTAAGTATGTTTCGCCTCTCGTATGTCTTCAAAAGAGTGTGTGCTTTAAAATATTTTTATTCCATTTTAAAATAGTTCGAAAAGTAGGTAATAAAACCCCTCCAATAAAGAGAGGAGGTAATTGAAGATATGATTATATTTCAAGAGGCACTCATGCATTT
Source organism: Solanum chiquidenum (assembly GCA_029582725.1). Taxonomy (NCBI): domain Eukaryota; kingdom Viridiplantae; phylum Streptophyta; class Magnoliopsida; order Solanales; family Solanaceae; genus Solanum; species Solanum chiquidenum. The sequence goes on from JAJOOS010009323.1 coordinate 12,665, forward strand.
TTCCTTTAAGAAACACATACATATATACATTACTTTGTAGCATGACAAAAATTCAAAAAAAAAAAGGAGCAAATGGCTAACTCTGGGATCCTGGTATTACAAGCATGCTCTCCCTGTGGTGTAGTATAATCAATATAGGTCACACGCTCACCCCTTTATATTTTCACAAGCATTCTCTTTTTGTTCTTTCTTTTATTAACAATCAGAAATGTTATCTTTTATTTGACCTTAATTGATATTTATGTCATTTAGTTTTAAGCATATATAAATAGATATTTGAATTTGTATAAAACTAAATAAATAGACACGTGTATCCTACGTGACATCTTACATGCATTATATCACGTTGGACACATTGTCTATTTATTCAAATTTCAGTATCTACTTGTGCAGACTCAAAGTTAAAAACAAAAATATATGTGAGTTGAGATCAAGTATGCATAATACATAAACATGACCCTTAACTTAGCGTCAATCGACAACTATGGCCTTTAATTAACTTTGGGTGTGCATAAGGAGATACTTAAACTTGTATAAAATTGAACCAACAGACACATCGTCCTACATGACACCATACATGACAATTTGGTGTCCTACATGTACTTATTCAATTATATATAAGATTAAGTGTTTACTTGTGCACACTCAAAATTGAAGGGCACAATTATCCATTGAAGATAAGTTAAAAGTCATGTTTATGTATTATATCGATCAAATAAAAGGAGAAGTGACTTGTCTAATTTGTATTCAGTACAATGGTGTAAACTTTTGCAGATTAAAATGGGACATACATTACATCAATGATGGGCAGACAATTGGTATCATTTGAGTTCCTTATACTTTCACAGTACGTACGTTAAAGAGAGAGTGTTTATGCTCTTTGCTTGTCTTTTAGCCTTATCTCATGGTCGCGCGTGGCTTCTTTGCTTTTTGTTACGTTCCCATCCTCTATTCTTTTTTCATTTTTTTTGGGACATGGGATTTTATTTTATTTTATTATATTAAAAATATTTTGACTCTTGTTTTGTACTACTCATTAGCTCATAATTTGGACATAATGACTTGTTTGACTAAAGTTGAGCAATGTAGCATGGGCACTCTCAAAATTTACGCAACTTATTATCGAATCTAGCTACTAACTTCCTTGTTATGTGAATCTATTTATTTACATTTATTAGGTTTTCATAGGGAAGTGAAGAATTTTTGGGTTCAAACCTCATCAATAATGCAATATCCCTTTATCAAATCTGATTAAAAAATATCAAAAGATCTTTTTGATATAGAATCTAGAAAATATTTTAATGGAGTTGAGTATATATCTTTGTAGGCGTTTGGATATTGAATTGGTTGATATTTTTTCTTTTTAGAAAATAGCCTTTGAAGTTAAGTTTAAAAAATAGTATGTAAAAGTCGAATTCGTATAGTGATGCTGGTTGTTTAGGAGGAAATAAGATTTCTTGGTCATTTATAAATTAAATATAATTTTTTCAATTTTTTCAGGTATAAAAATGATTATAACTAGTTCATTGTCTTATTTATATATAAAATGAAGATCTCTTATAAAGAAAAAATTGTAAGTGATCTATAAAAATCAATTTTCGTATTGTTTGAAGACTGAATTATGAAAGCTAGATGAGGCCTCAATTGATAGTCTTCCTTTGTTTTGCGGCAGTTTTTAAGTTAGCACCCGTTTCAACATGTTATCTCACTTGATTCCAATAAAAACAGAAAAAAGACACCTGACTCAATTTACTTGATGTTTAGTGTTCATTACTTTGGTTTACTAGTGTAAATATCCGATCGATCTAGTACACATAATAACATACATTAAGCACAAAAATTGCTCTAAAAATATTATAAATGTGCAATAGGCTTACCTTTGTTAGGTGTACTGTTTTTTAAGTTTAATTAGTAGTAGAAAATCACTGAACTTAATAATAAATACCTTTTGCAATCGACAATCCTGTTACGACCATATTTTCCTTCTCTTTTTCACACCATTTTGTTGTGATATAAGGTGCAATAACTATGTGAATTATGAAGTTATGATCAAAGACTCAAAATAATTTGGATCAAACCAATTCATCTTAATTACAAAGATTACTCAAGTTGTGGATACAATTATTTAACTTGTACTATTTATTTGAATTTTTTACCAAACTAAGCCATTATTTAAATCAATTCACCAAAATAATATGTTTTTATTTTATTTTTACAAAATTAGTATAAACGTATTTCTGAGTAACGTTTTAGGATATTTTTATTTTAAAAATTCAACGGATAAAAACTGACGGAACTGACGACGTTAAATGAATAAACATACTCTTGAGTAACGTTTTACACCTAAAACGTTACTCACGAGTACGTTTATTGAGAATTCAATCACGGGCCATTGAATCCAATCCTGCAAATGCAAATGGCCAATTGGTCTTGATGTCCTTTCTCCTGATTCTGAAAACGAAATTCCTACAAATCATGTAATCTCATCTCATACACATTCATGAAATCTCATACCATAAATGTTTTATTTAAGATATATTTATTTGACTGGTTTAAGAGTCGCCACTTAATTTTTAAGAAAAATCAAGAAAACTACTTTTTCAAAAGATTAAAACAGGAATCTAGTGAAAACTTGTAAAGGGGCTCGAGGTTCATATTAACATTTCGGAAAGGGTTTGAAAGCACCCGAAATGCCCGCTAACACGCGGTTATCCGGTAATTAATTATTTGGCTAAACAATTTTAAAAAAATATGCATACTTGTTTAGATAGAGGGAATAAACAATTAAGACTTAAAATCATTTTTAGGGGGAGAGGGAAATAATAATAAAAAAAAAAATATTAAGTAAAATTTTAAAGTAAATTAAGCAGAAAATAACATGATTATTTAGTCTTTTAGAAAATTCCGAAGTGACTATCTTTTTGGGGAAATCAAATTAGGAAAAAACCTTAAAATTAACTAGCAAATAAGCAATTAAAAAAATACGAAATAGATAAAAGAGAGAGAATGAGAGAGAGTCTTGGGCCCAAGACCGGGTTTCTGTTCGCCTGGGCCAGTACTTGGGCCTAATTTCAGTTTTGGGTCCAAAGGCCCAATACTTAGTACCTGTCCTAAACTAACAAGATGATAATTAAAATAAATGGGCTTAGGCCCGACAACAAAATACAAAAATTGAATATGGGACCTTTAGGCCTATTTCCGTGTACACTAGTGTATACAATCCCGTATCAACTCCAATCCCTGTTTCTTCAATTTTTTAGGTCCGTGTCCTTGATTCCAATGGCTGGCCGACTCGGAAGGAAGTGATTTAAGCCTTTATGGCTCTCTCAAAATGCAAGGAAAAGGAATGAGTTCATAGCGAACTCGGACAGATTTCACATGCAACAAAACGAGAATAAGAAAGATTAGTGCCCGAAATGATAAAGCAATTAGACATCTAAGGTGCACCATAGCGGCCCCTAAACCTATATACAACAAATAACTTGGTTGAACTTAATCGACATAGATAAATGATACAAACTCCTAAGACACTAAAAATCAAAGGCATGTTAATTGATAAAATAAATATTACTTAAGCTACTGTTTTAGTACTAAAAAAAATCCTCAACAAACAAATAATATCCAACTTATTTAACAAGCATACATGCTAATAACTAATCTAACACTTGGAGCAAAATATTCATATAGTCATATCATGTGGGCCACAGTTGGACAAATTTGAAAAAAAATAAAAATAATCTCTATTCCAACCAACTTTGCTACATTATGGAAAGCACGAGTTCATTAAACATCGGAACCAATTTTAGTTTTTTTTTTTATATAAAAAAAACGAAAGGTTAAAATAGGATATTAAGAGCTAAACAAATCCAAACATAGATTACCATATTTTATCAAAGCTATAGTCACACCTCTTAAATGACTAAATCAGACTTGCAATATTTGAACATGAAAGTAAGAGGTAAGCAGTGATAGACAACACAATTCGATAAATAACGAGGAGATAAACTAAGAAAGCAAAGCAGATTCAATACCTAAGGTAATGAAAACAACAAAGATGCTAACAGTCGACCAAAATAAACAAAGCACTAGAAAGTTTCAGCCATACTTTAATAAAATTGTAGCCAAGATTTCAGCAAAATCAGAGAATTTAGCCAAGCAATCAACCATTCTACATGAAAAGCTAAAATATAACTTAGGAAACTTATAAATAGAGAGCTTAAAACGGCTAGAGCAAACAGAACAAAATTGAGGAAATAAGTTACCTCCTTTGGCCAGCGAACCAAGACGAGAACGAGCAGAGACGAACTTTCACGACCACAAAATTCGAATCTCGAGCAGCTGACCGCGAAGTGCAAACTAGACTCGAGCAAAGATTCTCTCACGACTTGAAATCAGAGAAAATGTATGAAATTTCTAGAGTATAAGAGTGATTGTTCCAAAAAAAATCTAACTTTCCTTTCAACTTTTCTCCAATACTTTTTCTTTTCTAAACCCAAAATTCCTCCCCTTTACAGTGGAGAGGATGAGGTAATTATAGGGGGGAAATTCGGGTTCGATTTGGAGGGAAAACGAATGAAAAGTTTTGGTTCAAGGCCCATTCCCCAAAATTCAAAACTCAAAACTCCTTTCACCATTAAAGGAGGACATGCTTTTTCTGAAATTTTCACCCCATTCCAAAAGAGGAAAGGGGAGAAAACGCATGCCTCTGCTGCTACTGAAATCGCTGCTGATGTTGTCTCACTTTGCCAGCAGCCGTTGGCGTTTTCTGGGAATTGTATCGTTGTGTTAGCGTGGGAATTAGAAGGGAAAAGGGGATGGGGTCGGGTTAGGGGTTATTGGGCTGGGTTGTTTGGTACTGCAGCTGTATGTATGTAATGTATGTGGGTATTGAGGTGGGCTGTTGCTGGGAATTGGAGAAGTGGGGCTTCTTTTGGATGAAAGGTGAGTTGGGAATTGGACGTGGCTGCTGGAAATTTAAGAGAAGGCTCAAATTAGTTTATCACAAATGGGCAAGTGTGAAGTAAGAGGGAGGCAAAATTTAAATTGACAATTTGACTCATTCGATTCAAATAATAGCCAATTGAATTTAAGAATTTAGCCAAACTTAGCTTAATTGGTGATTTGGCTAAAAACTAATTAAGACGAATTGAAATTAATTAATTAATAAGCTTCTTAATCTTGACGAAATAAAATAATTAACTTAATGTAAATTAATGATTCAAAATTATAACCATAATTTAAACTAAACTAATTTAATAAAATACTTACTAAAATTAAAATCTTTTTGAGATGATTTTCGAATATTTATAAAAATATACTAATTACATATATAACTATATGAAATATATTTATTAATCAAAACGCTATAAAAGTCGACTGAAATTACTTAAAATAACCTTGAAACTATTTGAATTTTATAAGACTAATTATTCTAAATCGTTTGAAAATTAAGAAGCTCGTGAATTAATTCCTATCGGGGAAGGTCAAAATTGGGTGTCAACAATAAATCTCAACATAAAACTCATCTCATACCATAAATATAGTTACATGAAATCAATAATCGCAGTGAATTCTCCAATGAGTAATAAAACTTGTTACTTTACAAAAGTCTCCATTTACATTTATGATAACTCTCTCCGAGAACTCCAACTGCTCCTCCATGCATGTTACGATAAATATTCTACAATAAAGAGAGGTAAGATGGCAGTTGAACACAGAGTCTGGAGCCAAAATTGACGTCGTTCCATTAAAAGAAATAAAAATCGCTGCCAAGGCAGCGATTTTCTCAAAAAAAATAATAATAATTTCTTTTTCTCTTTAAAATCGCTGCTATACCAGGGTTTTTATTTTTAAAAAAATTAAAGTAAAATCGTTCCTATAGCAACGATTTCTTTTTAAGGAATTAAAAAATACATAAATCGCTGCCCTGGCAGCGATCTTATGAATTTTTATTTTAAAAAATAAAATAAAATTGCTATGGCATCGTTTTAATAAAAAAAACTAAAGTTGATTCGCTGCCATTCAAGTGATTTAAAAAGTAAGAAAATAATTTAGTATTTTGTAAATTCAAAATTAAAATAAATATGTAAGTACACTACATTTATATCATAACTATATTATAATAAATAATTGATTTGACCTATAGCAGCATTTAACTTCAAAAGAATTTAATTTTTTTAATCAAAAGGCTGCCATAGCGATTTTTCAAGAAAAAAAAATCTCATAAAATCGCTACTAAGGCAGCGATTTATTTTAAAAAAAATTTAATTTCTTAAAACAAATCGCTGCTATAGCAGCGATTTTACTTTTTTTTTTATATATATATAAAAACGCTTCTATAGCCGCGATTTTAAAGAAAAAAGTTTTTTCTTTTAGAAAATCGCTGCTAAGGCAACGATATTTATTTCAACGGAACGACGTCAATTTGTCAAAAGAAAATCGCTCCGTCAGGAGCGATTTTACCCTTTTGGTTAAAAAAAAAATTGATGTGCCGTTTTTGTTTTTCGATGAAAAAAATTGTCATTTTGGCTTCGGACTCATTGAGCACAACTGGTCACTCCATTTGCATTTGCAGGATTGGATTCAGTGGCCCGTGATTGGATTCAGTGGCCCGTGATTGGATTCTCAATAAACATACTCATGAGTAACGTTTTAGGTGTAAAACGTTACTCAGGAGTACGTTTATTCATTTAACGTCGTCAGCTCCGTCAGTTTTTGTCCATTGAATTTTTAAAATAAAAATACCCTAAAACGTTATTCAAAAATACGTTTATCCTAGTTTCGTAAAAAAAATTAAAAACATATTATTTTGGTGAATTGGTTTAAATAATGACTTAGTTTGGTCAAAAATTCCTATTTATTTTGTAAAAAATATTCTATGTTATCCATTTCGATTAATGTCATTTTTAGGACGACTAAAATATTCAAGAATAAAGGTAGGTACAGTTATACAAGAATAAGTGTGATATTCAAAATTGCAATAACTATAAAAATATAAAACCACTAAGCTACACTAATTTTTTTTTTTGAAAGAGGGTAGTAGAGATGGTGAGGGATGTATCTATTTTCAAGAATCAATTTGAATTCATGCTTGGACGATTAGCTATAGAAGTCATTAATCTTTTAAGAGGATTGTTGAAGCAGTATTAATGATGGGAAAGGAGACCTACGTTTGATATTCATTTTGTCTTGACTTAAAAAAGACGTACGAAAAAGTCCCTAAGGATGTTTTATGGAGCTTGGAGTCTGAAGGTGTACCGGCCACATAGATTAGAGTCATAAGGGACACTATCAAAGGAGACAAAATTCGAGTGAAAATAGTGGAAGGAGACTCAAAACACTTTCCAATCGAGATTGGGTTACACCAGAGATCAATTGTTTGCCCATTTTAATTTGTTTTGGTGTTAGATGAATTATTGATACAACAAATTCAAATAGAGGTACCATGGTATTTGTTATTTGTAGATGATATAGTATTGATTGATGATAAATGCAATTAAGTTAACGATAGATTGGAGGTTCAAAAACAGACCTTATAATCTAAATGTTTCAGGTTGAGTATGATTAAGAAATAGTACATGGAATGAAAGTTTAATGACCCTGCCACACCTCATGAGGCAGATGTGGAAGTGATGATTGATAGCAGTGGCGGAGCTAGAATTTTCGCCAAGAGTGTTCATACTTTAGGACAAGTAAAAAAATAAACCTTGCTAGTCAGATTATAAAGATTGGCTTCAAAATAGTCATACCTCAATTATTAATTTCTACATAGTGCTCCAAGTTGTTCATACTCGTTACCTGTTCAATATCAAATTAACCAACTATCCAAAATGAAAATTCTTAAAACGGAACCTTACAAAATATCAATGGATAAACTAAGGAAGATGAAGTAGGACAAATATATTGACGGATAGTTTCACACACAGCAAAATATGTAAAGTGGTAACTACAATTGCACTCGACGACACTTCATCTCTTGAAATGTTTTCATAATACACTCATTAGAAACATCTTCAAATACGTTTTTCTCTACATAAGGCATTATGCAATAATCTAAGAATTCATCATCCATTCGATGTCGCAAGTCATTCTTGATAATCTTTATTGCCGAAAAAGCTCTTTCAACTGTAGCAGTGACAACAGGTAGAAGCAAAACAAACTTCACTAAAAGAAATACGGGAGAATAGGTTAAATGCTTTTTTGTCTCAACCAACTTTCTTGAAAGTTCTCCAAGTCCACCCAAATTGGAAAACCTTTCATCAATATCACGAACATCAATAATGTAATTAACAAGTTGATTCTCAAGAGCTCTCGTGTCGGACCCATCAAAATCATCAAGATATAATTCAGTCATTCTCATTATCTTCTTTATGTCAAAACTAGAAAATGAATCAATTGGATTCAAGCAAGATACTCCATTAAGCAAATCACTTGTCACCTCATTAAAACGATCATTAAGTTCTTGTAGTTGTCAATCAATGATTTTATAAAACGCATCCACACGATAATGATGCAAGTAGTACAAATAACTACTTTACGTCGTGAAATGTCATGCTTGATACAAAATGCTTCTACCTTTTCTTTAAGTGAATCCCATCCAATATATTTTTTAAGAGAGGATCCCATTCATTATCTCTTAAAGCTTGCAACCTTCTCTATGCTACCTTTACAAGAATTATGGTATTTGCAATGTCTTGCTTCTTTTTCTGTAATGAAACATTAAGATCATTTGTGATTCCTAAAACATCAGTCATCAAATGCAACAAGAAAATAGTCTCAAACGCTTGACAACTTCTGAGAAATTTCGATCCGCTTGCTCTTTCTTACAAAGTACTTGCATTTTCAACAAGAGTATCAAGTACATCAACAATAGAGTCAAAGCTACTAATAAACTTTTCAAATGACTTGTAGTGAGATCCCCAACGAGTATCACCGGCTTTAACAAGAACAAGTTCTTGATTCAACCCTCTACCCGTTTCTAGTTCACCCATATCCAATGCCATTTGAAAATGCTTTTTTTGAGATTCTCGAAAATTATCCACACGTTTAAAAGAGGCTCCCAACACATTCAAAATATTTTAAATTAATAATACAAGTTCACCTACTTGAACACACTTTTTAGAAACCGCAACAAGAGTCAATTGAAGTTGATGAGCAAAACAATGAATAGTATGTGCCGATCTACTTTCTTGTCTAATCAATATTTTAAGACCACCTAGCTCACCTTGCATATTGCTTGCCCCATCGTAACATTGCCTACGTACATTACATAAAGTCAAAGAATGGTGAGCAAGTACATCTACAATTGTTTTCTTTAGAGATAAAGCACTAGTATCTTTAATATGAACAAGTCCAATAAATGCCTCCATCACAAACCCCATTTTGTCAACATATCTTAGACAAATAGCCATTTGCTCTTTGCGTGACACGTCTCTAGATTCATCAACCAATAAAGCAAAGTAGTCACTATTTATATCCTCTATTATAGCCTTAATTGTTTCAATCTTACACGCAGTCACAATATCTTTTTGGATGTCATGAGAAGTCATTTTATTATTTTTGGAGCTTTTTCTAACACAAAAGGTTTAATTGCATCACATCTAGCAGCTAACCAAGAAAGAACTTTAAGAAAATTACCCTTGTTCAATGACGATTCACTCTCATCATGACCACGAAATGCAAAAACTTAATTCAAGAGAAGTCTTACCACATTGATTGAAGCGTTTAATCGAACTCGATATTCATGCTTACTTTTATCATCCAACTTGTAAAATGCGGCTTGAATGGATTGTTGTTCTCGCATGAGATCTTCACACTCTCTTTTGGATTGATTATGAACGTTATTCGGCGGACCAATATGTGTAGCAAAGCTATCCTTTCTATGCCAATTTGTAAATCCCTTAGTTGAAAATACATTACCACCACCTTGATTAATGTTTTCTGCTTGAAACAAATAACAAGATAAACAATAAGCAGCATCCGCACTAATACAGTATTCCAACCATCACAATATTCATCAAACCACGTATTAACAAAACGACGTGGTGTTCCGAAAAAATCAGTTTGAGGAAACTGATGAGTTCGAGGTTGACAAGGACCTTTAATGATGTATGCCCTCATTATCTCATCACGAAGGTTTGGAAGATAATTCAAAACTGGAGTTCTTTCAGCCGGATCAGCCTTTAAATCATTTACATCAAATTCTTGTCTTTTGGAAGAGTGAGATGATATTTCTATTTGGTTGACATTTTCATCTCGGCGTAGTTGATTTTGATTTTGAGGCGCCAAACTTGTTTTGGGTACTCTAAAAAAATATTTCTCCAAACTCATTGAACTCCAAACTGAAATAGTAGTCAAGTATACCAAACTTATTAAAAATCATCCACAATACACCAAATAGTTGATCGATAGTTGATACTCAAATAAATAAAGTTGCTTTTAACATAAAAATTAAGATATTTAAGTCTTTCAACACATGATTAGAAAAAACTAAACTAAAGGAAAAAAAGAATTAAGAAATACATTTTCACACTTCAATGGCGGTTGAGGAAGAAATATACAATGATTAAAGCTTCCAATTTCTTAAAACTTACAAATATGTATGAGAGTTGAGAAGAGAGAAAGGTAAAGAGTAAAGTTGTAAAGGATTTTTGGGAGAAGAAGAAGACAAAAAACTAAAAGGAAAAGACAACTATGAATCTATTCTTTTTTTAAATTAAGAAAAGTCAAAAGTAGACCTTTTGTTTCCTTTTGATTTTTTTTAAATTAAAAAAGGTAACTTTTGTACTTTTTCTTAAGAGAAAAACAGAACAAATATTAAATAAACGAAATGTTCAAGCTTGGGATCGAACCCAGGCTGAGTTTTGCCTTTTCTAAGAGAACAAACGGAATAATGAAAAAAATTAAAGAAAACGCCAATACTTGGGCTCGAACCCGAAATGTTGAGGCATCTTTGCACAGCCTTAACAGCTGGGTTGTCAACCTTTATTGTGTCAAGGTTGTTCAACAGTTAGTATATATCCAAAAAAAATTGATATTTAGTATTTATATCCGTAAAAAATTTCCGTCGAAGGTTGTTCATCTGACCACCCTCGCCATGTCATAGCTCCGCCCCTGATTGATAGTTCATCCCCGAAAGAGGGAGACTCAAGTATCTTGGATCAATAATCCAAGAAAATAAGAAGGTTGAAGATGATGTCATGTGTATTATATCGGAACGGAATAGATGAAACAAAGGGTCACATCTGGTGTCCTATGTGATGAAAATGTACCACAAGGACTCAAAGGTAAGCTCCATAGAGGCATTAAACCAAATATGTTATGTGGGGCAATGTTAATCAATCAAGAATTCTCACACTTTGAGGATGAAAATAGCAGAGATGAGAATGGTTAGATAGATGTGGAAGAACAATATGAGAGATAAAATATGGAATGAAGATATACAAGACAGGGTGGGGTAGCTCCGTGCTGCATAAGATGCAGAAATAAAGTATGATTTAAATAGTTCAGACATGTAAAAAAAGAGGAACACAGATGTCCTAGTGAGGAAGTACGAGAGGTTGACAATGATAGGTCTAACGAGAGGTAGAGGTTGACCGAGGAAAAGTTTGGAGAGGTGATTAGGCATGACATGACAGATCTCTAGTTCATTACGAAGCTGACCAGAGATAAGAAGACATAGAAATCGAAAGTTAGGATAAATAATTAGTAGATAGTGTGTTTTTTCCTTTTTCCTGTGGAAGAGCATGACTCTACTTATCAGTATCATTATAATTATTCTTTTACTTTTACTGGAGTTATTTGTACTACTACTACCACCTTACTTTAAAGAAAATTATAGAGCTACAATGGATAAATCTATTCTTTACGAATCAACCGTATGATGCAAATTCTTTTATTTTTCTTAGGTACCACATTTTTAAAAAGCGAGAGCAAGAAACAGAGCGTTTTATTTAGCACAGACGAAGCATAAGCTTCGAGGCATGAGGCGAAAGCCACATGGATCTCTAATTAAATTTATAATATAGTCAAAGAGTATAATAAGGATTACGAGAGTCAACAATGTTAAATGACACAATCTATGGAAAAACTGTTAGGCAAGTCCAAGTATTGAGCGTGTTTAGGGAGTAAGTCTCACAAAACTAAGTCCCACACTTAAACTTCAAGGCACTCTGCATGTGCCCCACCCCCGGGGCGAGTCCCAAAACTGTCTTTTTAAACACTGGTCCCAACAATGAAGCTATAGGTGGATTAATTTATTGATTAGAAAGATTATTACGAACACATGAGACCTTACCTTGCCGCTTCTGGTGTAGCAAAGAAACCATACACTAATAACATAAGGGCTTATGGTGTTGCATTTCTAACTCCACTACTGAAAGAGAATCAATAACACAACCCTTGGATCCAACTGAACAAGAAAAATCACTTTTTTCGAAAAAAGAGTTGAAATGTGCTTGTTTATTCTACATCTCTTGCTTCTATTTTGATATACCAACACGATTTCTTAGGTAGAAAGACTAAGAAATTATAGTAATCATTAGATGAAAATGGTATTATACATTTCCAAGGGCATCTTAACAACTCTTGCACATACATAGGGGTCCTCTTTCTTAGGCAAAGTTACAACACTTCTTCACCTATTATCTGCAAGCCACTTTAAGAAAACAAAACCAGATGGCAATGCCCACTTTTTTTGAGTAGTTTTTGTATACACATCAGTAACTTGGCAGAAGACTTTAAAGATGGAGACAGATATGTAACTGCCCAATACCTTAAAGAACCTACGACTGAAGAATGCTAAAATATATAAATCATCTTTAACATTACATCTTTGTTCCTCTTTCTGAGTTTCCCAACTGTTCTTGGAGTTGAAGACAGAGGGCAGAGACATCACCAAGCAACTTCTGGTATTGGCATACAGGTAATGCCTCGTGCGATATTTGACTGGGGTGCACTAGTAAATTTTGGAGTTGCAGACATAGCGTTGATGCCTTACTATCGTTTTCACATGATTTAGCAATTAATTGAAGCAGTGTACAGGTTTGCTCAACTGGAGCAGGTAACTGTGGTGGAACAGGAGGAACAAGGAATGGATGTTGGAGTAGCTCAGGAATCCTCCATCTTTCATTTCGGTCCCATGCAAGACACTTCTTCATAAGATCAAGTAGCCAGGGGTTGGACAAAGGTTCATATGCAATTGCATGGTTTGGATTTGTTATAACTTTGAATTTCGCCCAGAAAGTTTTGTATTCTGAAAAGGGTGTTCTCCCGTAAACCATTTGGTAAAGGATGCATCCCAATGACCAAATATCTGAGGGCCGACCACACTTTATGGTATTGCCATTTGCATCTGTCTCATTACACATAAAAGCTTCAGGGGACATGTAGCTTAAAGTACCCACCTGTATAAGAATTAACATCCACTTAGAAAACAAGAAGTTGACATTGCTGATTACTATATATTTATCTTCTTTTGGCAGTACACTTCTTTTCTTTTAGATGTCAGGGTGGGGCAATCAAATGCATTCCATGTAATCGTAAGAAAAAGAGTGAACTACCTGTGAATCACGTTGAATGTTGGTTGTGTCACACATTATAGCCTTTGCTATACCAAAATCAATCAGCTTTAATGAGCCTCTCACAAGAAGGAAATTAGCTGGCTTTAGGTCAGAGTGGACTATCCGTTCCTCGTGTATGGTGTTAACAGCAAGAAGTATTTGCTGCAAAGTATGTTTAGAACTTTTGAGTACAATTCAAATATATTATAAATTTACCAGATTTTAAATCTGGATAATGTACAACATACAACAGTAGTACATGAATTTAAGGTGGCCACGCCAGTCTTCCAACTATTCTTAGGTGAAAGACACCAAAGGGTCCTAAAGTTCTTCCCTCGACAGAAGTTTATAATTCAAAAAAAAAAACAATACTTACAACCAAATGAGCCAGGTTTATCTTATCAAAAAGAAATAAAATATAAAATAATTATTCAAATTATAGTAATAATAAACAATAATAATAATAATAATAAATGAGTCAGGTATACAGGATGTTACAGAAAGATTTTTTCTTTAACTGGACTATCCCTAATATTTTGAATCCAAAATCATATTATGAAGAAATTAAAGCATAAACAAACATACTGTAAATAAGAAGTGTTCGCAGATTGAGATAGAAAAGTGACTATCTCAGTTATTCAAAAAGCAACTGACCAAAGTCTTTTGAAATCATAGCATGAAGAAATTTAAGCACAAATAAAGCATACTGTAAATAAAAAAGTGACTCAAATTATCAGAAAAGCAACTGACCAAAGTTCTTTTGTTCTGTTGCTCATAGCATTTACTTAAGATATACAGGACAGAGACAGATTCCTGAATTGGCTTTGGTTCAATGATGACCAGTTTCAGTTGCCTTAAAAACAACATGGAGCTCCTCTTCCCCTTCCCCTTCCCCTTCCCCTTGTCCTTGTCCTTGGATGGTTTACAAAAGTTTTTCTCAGATAAAGTATCTTGCCTTAGGTTCATCTCTAGCTTCATGACTTTAAGTTAAATATGGAATTGCATACACCTAAAATTGATCGAATGAAGAGACTTTAAGGAGATCAAATCTCTACTACTCCTGAAGCAAAGAATATTGAGGTTCAAGAGCTCTCAAGACATAATACTGAGATTGGCCATTGAAAGCACATTCTTAACAAGAGAAGATCAGTACTTTATCTTCAACAAAATTCCGAGAAAAGTACTACCAGATTCAATCAGTTTTGACCTTCATAAACCTTAAATATATACACTAAGCTAGTGTCTGGCCATAGATTTTGGGAGTAGATTTTGAATTTTATCTTTGAAAATCTATTGGCAATGAAATTTGATAAGATTTTGAAAACTGATCGTCAAATATTTTCAAGTTCCCAAAGACTGGCTCAGACTAGTTTTTTGGGACTTCCACTCACAGAACTTCAAAAAAAAATTCAAGTAAAATGCATGTCCAAGCATGACTTCAAATTCCAAAACTCACAACTTCAAAAACTCAAGTTTTCAAGTTTCAACTATAAAATCTATTGTCAAACGGGAGCTAAAAAGTCTGTTAGAAAAAGAACAGTGCGTAAGACGGTAAGAGATATTCCCAAAAGAGTCGTACTTTGAGTGTACTACATCTTGTTAATGAGACCCTTGTAAACTTTGTGTCCTATTTAAATGCAAACTGAAAATCTAAATACAGACATGAGATGTGAATGATTAAGGGTGTATTCTGTATTCTAATTATACCATGTTCAGTTGGTCAAAATTGTTGAAAGAATATTTTCTCTAGGAAAACAAATTCCTTAAAATGAGGAAAATGACTTCCCTAGTGGAAGTAGGGAAAACAAGTTCCACAAGTGGCATTCCACATTATTTGTGTCCTCCCCATCTTATACACTTCATTTTCACCGCCACCCCCGTTATTCCCCATCCCTACCATCTCACCTCCCATATTATTTGTCTAGATTATATAAAATGTTATTATGATAATAGTTTTTTCTTATGTACCTAACACAAGAAAATAAGTAAGAAACCCCTTATTCCTAAAAAAACAGTTTCCTTCATACTGAACACATTCTAAATGTTATAACACCCGCATAAGATGCATTTCAAATTAAGAAATTTGAACTACACATTGCAACTGTACGATAGCTCTTATCCTAATTCACCAGGAATAAATATGTAAACTGCAAGTAGCATAATGATGGACATTGAAGTTAGGCATAATTAACATTGGCCAAATACATACTTTACCCCTCCACGCAAATTCCTATTACACTCCCTTTCTTTGTGAGCGTCCTTTTACAACTTAATTTGTAAGGCTCATCTCCAAAATCACCCTGAATGGCCTAAGACAACTCACACAATACGTGTTATAAAGTAAAAAAATAAATATATATATTAAAAAAAAACAAAAAAAAAAACTACCATCTGCTTGCCCAAATTTCACCTATTTTCAACCAACAATGGCAAGCTGATTTTTACCATTCCCAATTTTCAGTCATTATCCAACATCTTCCACAATCTCCACTACCCAACTCTCAAAAAAAGACAGGAGGAGAAAAATCAACCAAGAAAAGTGTGAAAAGACCATAAAAATGCACATTTTGCTGCTGCGTGGTTTTCCACTCAATATCTCCCACATTACCAATCAGTAGGCTACAACACAATCTTTTCTTTTTTTTGATAACCGTGGTGTCTAGGCCAGCTTGTGCGCACCTCAACTAATTCCACAGGATACCTGCCACCAACAAGAGGTACAAGGTAGTTGTATCCACCAAGGCAAGGACAGGTGGGGAAAAATCACCTAGTGTTTTTGCCTCTATTGGGATATGAACTTGAGACCTCGTGGTTCTCAACCCACCTCACTGACCACTAGGCCACACCCTTGGATGCTACAAGTCTTTTCTTCATCACTACTACCAAGGAAACTTATTTGTGATTACTTTGTTGTTCTTCATGTACATGACACATGTGGTTTAGGGGAGTAACGGTTCCACTTTATACAAGTTGGGTGTGTGTAGAAGGATGCCTGCAAAGGAAGATCTGTACAAGCCTGATTTCAAGTTTAGGGGGTAAAGTATGTATTAAGGCATTATTATTGAATGCCGAAGTAAGACAGATACAAGGGCATAGAAAAACTGTCTACATGTTAATCATAAGACACTATACAAGAACCTGTAGTAATGAAACAACTTAAGATTAGAAAATGAATCCTCAGTAAAGATTAGGTCATGACAGCAACTTTGTAAAAATAATCTGTAACAGCAGATAAAGACGAAAATAGAAGGAATTGACCTGCCAGTAAAATCGAAGCCAGTTTTCATCAATAATTGAATCAGAGCCATCTAGTTCCCTCCATTTCTGAGACAGCATATGAGCCAAATCAATTTCACCGTATTCGAGAACCATGTATATGTATCCATCTTCTTTGACTCTTGTTTCATTATTACTCATCGAGCCATTCATGACTTCATCTAGTAAATTTTTATCTGTAACCTAACAAACAAGTGGATGTCAGTATTTGCTCCAAAAACTAAACAGCAAATTCCTAAAACCCCAGACGTGAACCCTCAACACTAAATGATGGCACATAAGTTCTAACCGCTTTGATAAACCTATAGCTTTGGTTGAGGAAGTTAAGTTAGCAATTAAAACAGAGTCATATATAGAGATAATCAATCACAACGTGATCCCAAAAGAAATGCAGCAACCCAACTTCTCTTTAATAAATTCATACGATTTGCACTTCTCAAGGCATAGGAGATCTGTCTATCAGCCTTCTTAAAATGTAGATACTACTATTCATTACAGACTTCATGTTCGGACTTCGGAGTTCAAAATCAAGGAGTATCATTAAGAATATTAAGTAAGATTTTCTTAAAGACTATATTATGGTCAAGAAAATCATTAAGATATACGTCGTAATAATTAGAATCTCGGGAATTAGGAAACTTTGAGCTCATAATTCCTATATAAGGGAGCGCTATTGTTTGTTATAAACCAATTTTGAAAAAAGAGTGATCTTTCATATTTTTTTTCTATGGAAAAGCAAGTACTAAGCTCCTTGCTTAGTTCTCATCCGTGGAGTGACAGGGGTCTCACCATGGAAATGTTCATTTCCAGATTCATGGACATTCATTTAGCAGTACTAAAACTTAACTATAAGTTTCTTGAATGTACGCCGCCAACAGTGAGACGTATGAGAAAGAGAAAATTATAGCTATATTTGAAACTAGCTGTCTAATTCCAGCATATTTAATGTGGTAAATCTCAGGCCGCACTCAAATTGTACACTATTAAGATAAGTTATTTGTGAACTGATATTCACATCCTTAAGTGTTCTAGTTCTCACTTTGATCAGTGCTAGTATAAGAAGTTAAATCTGATGGTGTAGAATTATTGGATGATGATCACTGTTGGACTGCTTCACCTAAAGCAAGCTTCTTTTTCTTTGTCTTTTATCTTGTAGCAGACAATTGACACACAAAACTAGATTGAACAATTGAGAAGCACTCTAGAGAACAAAGGTTTAGAATAAGTAGAAGTAAGACTGGATATATGCATTGCAAGTTTAGCCAACATAAGAAAGAGTGACGTTATTGTGAGATTAGATGGGACTATGGCGTCTACATACAAACAATTCGTCCATCAAGGCTTGATGCTCGAGGAGAATAATATGATAGTCAAAGAACATAATCAAAATAAGATGGTTGAAATTAAGAAATTCTATCAGAGAGTTATGTGATAGGAAGATACCTACCAAAGTAAAAATCAAATTTGATAAACACTTGTAAGACTAACAATGTTAAATGGGATGAATGTTGGACCTCTAAGATCCAACATATGCACAAGATGACTGTCAGAAGGAGTTTATAGAGATTAAGATATAGACATTAGATAGATGTGCAATCATAAAAGATTAGACAAGATTAGAAATAATCACATTCGTCAGAAGGTGCAAATAACATGTATGGAGGATAAATGAGCTATATGAGGTCGCTTGAGAAGGCTTTCTTTTTCGGGGAAAATGGTCATATTTGTCCCTCTACTATTGAAAAATTATAATATTACCCTTCGTTGTACTATCAGTCCATATATGCCCCTACAATCATAAAAATGGCTCTACTTTGTCCTTCCTTCGTTAATCCCATCCATTTTAGTCACATGGCATGTCAACTCATCACACCAACCCTTCTTCTTCCACCACCACTCAAAGTCACCAACACACAACATGACAACACCTTTACCACATGTACCATCACCACCAACATAAACCATCCACCCGTCATCTATTTCTTTTTCATTAGTCTTAAAGTAGTGGGACTCGAGCTATGGCCAATCATTAGTCTTAAAAGAGATACATATGCACACATACTTGGGTTATGAACATATGTTGGATTCATGACATGTTCAAGAACATTATAATTTCTGCTTTCAAACATGCTTTTAGTGGATGTATGGACTAACTTCAAGCTTGAGGAACATTAGAACAGTCACCATTTCAGATATATATACATTCCAGTATCGGCCCTATGTAAACTGCCTTATCATTTTCAACAGTGAGCAAATTTCTTTTTGAAGCATAGCCATGTCTTTATGCATCATTATTTGTTCATTCTTTCACACACACAAAAAAAGTTTGTTTTGCACATATGCCAACATAAAGTTTCAAATTCTATTTAATGGAAGATATGAAGGAAAGCTCTAAACTTTATCAACAACATAAATTAATTCTAGTCCATGTTTTTCTTCAAAAGAAAAAAAAATCTCTAGTCCATGTCAGGTAAAAAAGTAAGCACATTTAGTTTGGCTCATGACAATCAACTCAACCACAAATAAAGTATTCCTTCTAACATATGTGACTAGCAGATTACTGGTAAGGTCCTAATGTTTCAAGTATCAGAGGAAACAATGAATATTTTAGAAATCAACAATATACCAAAATCACTTGGATGAGACAAGATAGAAAATCAAATGTTAACAAGCTTGAGTCCAGCCTATTTAAGACTAATGGAAGATCACTACAAGAGAACATGCAATTCGCTTGGGATTTTAGCTGCGAAAATAAATTCTATCTGAAATAAATGTAATTAACAGAGGAAGGCCAATTTGAGTCATTGTTATGACGGAAGGGGCATATATGAACTGATAGTATAACAAAGGGTAATGTTACAACTTTTTCAATAGTAGAGGGGAAAATACAACTCTTTTCCATTTATTTTTGATAAGGAACTCTTCTCTTTTTTTAAAGGTAAGGTTGCTTGAGACAGTTTGATTATGTTCTATGTTGACCTCCAAATGCACTAGTTTGTGGTGTGAAACTATGATGAGTGAAGGTGTTAAAAAGGGACGAGGTAGACCTAAATTCACATAGAAGGAAATTGTCCCAATAGACCTACAATCTCTTGGAATGCATGCAAACTAAGCGAAAACCGAGCATAGTGGAAGAAAAAGGTCTATATAAGGGGATATCAATTAGTTGGGATTAAAACTTAGGCATGTAGATACTTTTATTATAGGTTCAATATCAGCTAGGAATCATTAGTCTCGTTTAGAAACTTGAATGGTAGTGAAAATGTGGAGAACTTCTAGAGTTATAAACCCTATATTATTGATTATTAGATTGAGACGGGTATGAATGGAGTGACATGGATAGTAAGTATTTATATAGAGTCCCTAGTAGTTGGGATTGAGGGGTAGTTGTGTTTTACTTTTTAAGCATTCTTAATGAATGCAGCTTTTCCTAGAGGTAATCCTAGGAAAGTCAAGCCGCTGCAATGCTCCATCAGCATGTTTAAAGATATAATACTGATTAGCAACTAACATCATCCTTCTGATAGCTTCAAAATGTTTTCAATTGTTTCACCCATGAAATACCACTAAATTTTGGAGAAAAAAAATCACCTGACCTCTACAACCAAAACATAAAATAGAGTTAAACCCCAGTAAAAGGTTACTGTTTATGGAAATCATGAACGCTATAGTAAAGTACGTACCTCATAGTCAATAAGTTGAATGATGTTGTTCTTTCCCTTCAGTCTCTTTAAATACTCAATTTCCTGACAAAACCCATATGCAGTAGCATAGTCACGACCTTTAAGTTTGATTTTCTTCAAGGCATAAATTGAGCAATCTGATGCAATGACTTTGTGGACCTCACTACTTCCACCACTACCTATCTTGCCAAGCCTTTGGTAAAGCTTTCCGTTAACTTTGAAAAATGTATCAGGATCATAACCTTTTTTACGAGACGAAGATGTTGCTTTACTACCCACACTTTTTTCTTGCTTTTCAGACTTAGAAGGTTCCAACTTCATGTTGGAAGATGAAACTTTTGACAAGGGAGCTTCAGATTGTATATCCGTTACACATTCTTTGGCTGAGTTATCCTCGAGAGGGGAAGAATCTTTAGGCATGTCACCTTTAATCAGCATACTATTCTTTGGCCCTTCAGCCAGATTAGGTCTCTTAACTTCTGAATCAGTTTCAGTGGTAGAACTAGGTACAGCAATTGCTGTCTGATCAGCTGAAAGCCTGTTTTCATTCTTTGGAACAGGATAAGAAGATTGCATCAGATCTTCAGATTTCAGTTTACGTTCCCCCAGTGACTCCATAGAGTTGCTTGCAAGATGAGATTGTGGACAATAGGTTGTTGAGTTTAGCATGGGAGCAGATGTCGAGTTTATCAATGTAGTTGTAGTGCAGCTTGAACCAACCATTGAAGCTTGAGTCATGGGGTGGCTCAAATCATTCCGTAAGAAGTTCCCGAATTGGTGAATCTGATCTGCAACTCCTAATGTTCTATTTGCCAATAGAGAGGAATTCCCGTTACCATCCACATCGGTGGTATGAATATTTTGATCTCTCAAGGCTTGGCTAGCAGCAGTGACAGCCTCCATCTGATTGCCTACATCCCAATCCATTTCTGTCAATGTAAGTGAATTCACATGAGACAACAAGTCCTCTGTTCTAGTGACCATTCGGTCATTGACACCTGCATAAAGCATATATATGTACTATAATGTGCAAACTACTAAGCAGACCTAGTTTGCAGTATGTCATCCAGTAAGACATCCTTTAGTTAATAAATAAGCACTAACAGATTATTCAGTTGACAGCATACGGAAAAGCTCAGGATATGTCTAAGAGAAAAGATGGTCATATGCATTGAAGTTACTGGAGTTCATAAATGAGCCATATTACATTACCCTGAGACCTGGAAGTGCTATCAGCAGCAAAATGGACTCTCTTCTGCCCTTCAGCCAATAAAACATGCTCACACTCTGTTCCCAAGGAAGCAGATGTAATGTTGCTTCTATGACCAGTGAAGGATCTTGGTTGATCTCTCAAAGTATTGAATGAATTATAATTTTCTTCATGCACGTCTACTGTGGAACCATACTCCGAAGGTGGCATAGATGCATCCTCTTGAGCTTCTACAGTATCAGAGCCAATGTTCTTTGGTTGTGAAATACATTCCATTAATCTGTGACTCAGGGGAATTTCATCTTGGGTCTTCTTTGCTTCAACTGTACAATCTGTATTCACAGTAGAGCCTCTTGATGCTTGTCGCACAGGAGCTACTGATCTCCTTGGCATAATACCATTTGATTGCATTGTACCTAAAGTATTCTCATGTTAGATCTCTTGCCTTTGAAAGTAGTCACCGAGTAGTGAATCAAAATGGACAAGCGCCAACATTTTGGGGAAAAGGGAAACAAAATAAGACAACAAAAAATGAGAAGAGAAAAAGCTCTTGAGGCCCAACTTTAGATGAACAGAAAGCAATTTCTAAACAACTAAACAAATATGCAGCAGATGTATTTGAAAAGGCAAAGGATAACTTACATACAGAAACTGTAAGATGATAAGATCACCACTGGGAGGATAGTGAAAGTTGTAGTGATAAGATTAGGTGAAATCAGATGTAATCAATATTTACTAATATCAATATAACAATATTAGTAGCTTAATGGAAATGATGACATGCTGCCAATCATTAGCAAATAAGTGCCAGGGAAAAAACACAAAACTTAAGACTGTCGGACATTTATAAAATAGAAAACATGAAAGCTTCTATGATCCCCTTCATTCCCTAGCAGAGCACCCACTTCGTCTCCGACTAATTCTTAAAGGTGCACAACTATTCTGAAGACTTGTCACCTTTTTTATCCTATCGATCCTCTTTACATGATGTCTATCTTGAAATACTGCTCATAAGCATCTCAATAGCTACTTGGAAATGAGGTGTGAGTACAGGCATCTGGTCATGTGCAAAATCCAACTGCAAGACAACTAAGGCCACAATGTTGCTTAAGCTATCACAACATTATGGCCGAGAAATCCATCTAGAGCCGACCTTTTGAGTCAGCCACAACCTTCAAAACTCGGGGATTATGGGCCCGCCTCTTGACCCATCTCCACCTAAATACAGGACTAAGTTTGGCGCAGGGCTATAACTTGTGACCTACGACACAAATCCCTCAACCTTTGCCAATTGAGCTAACCCCTAGAGCAAAGGACAAAGTGTATTTTTTTTTATAAAGCAAGTGGTATTAATAACAGCATCAAGAAGATGCAAGAATTACAAGATATGGCATTTGAGTTTACAAAAAAATCTCTAGTTGAGTGTACAAACTATCTAAGCCAGAACTAGTGAGTTAATAAAGTCCTGAAGTTGTTTTGCATTAACATTAGGATACAAGTTTGACCAACTAAACAAATTGGCAATACACCTAGTGAAAAATGCCTAAAGCAATTGACTCCTCATCAAAACATCTTCTACTCCTCTCTAACCAAATACACCAAAATAAACAAGTAGGTATCATGATCCAGATCTTCTTGATGGCTTTGTCAACTCTCCATGGGCTCCAACACCCATAAGCATCCTTAACTGAGAGGGGTGTGATCCAATTGAAACCAGATAGACCAAAAAATATACTCCATAATTCTGAGGGGCCACCTCTTTTTTGCACATATATCATCTGTTTGGGGTTTCAACCTCTTTTTTGCACATATAGCATCTGTTTGGGAGCTAGTCTTTATGTTGTCTTGGGTAAAAAATGGCTCATATAGAGTTTTCCAAGTAAAACAAACAACCTTAGGTGGTAGCGTGGTCCTCCAAATGAGTTTCCGTGAACAGTTATCTATCATGGGGTTTCTAGAGCACAACTAGTTGGTACCCTTCCTTGACTGTATAAACTCCTCCTTTTTGGTGTCCCCATTTGAGCTTATCACCTGCCTAAGGATTAATGTGACAATGTTATAGTCTTGCAAAAAAGATCTACCAGATCATTCACTAGCTACCAGACATTCACTTCCCAATCATGCATATTTCTTCTAAATATCATGTCCCAATTGGTCCCTTTTCTATTAGTAGTAATAACAGAATTGGGATCTTGAGCAATTCTAAACAAATCTGGGAAATCCTCCTGAAAAGTGTTACTGCCAAGCCATTTGTCTATCCAAAATTTTAGGAGTGAACCATTGCCCAATTCAAAGTAAGCATTTTGATCAAATATGTCCCACAACATCCTAATACCCTTCAACAGTCATAAGAAAGTTTAGTGGTATATGTGCACCATTGATTCAGCCTTCCATGCTTAGCTATGATAACATCTTTCTAGAGCCCTGCCTCTCCCATGTTGTATCTCCAAAGCCACTTCATCATCATACTTTTGCAGTGGGCAACAAGGTTCTTAATGCCAAGACCTCCTTGGTATTTTGGTTGTGTGACCTTCTCCCATTTGATGAGGTGAAATTTGTGTCCCTCTTTATTGCCTTCCCAGAGGAAGGTCCTTCTTAACTTGTCTATCTGTTCTATAATCTCAGTTGGCATTATGAACAGGGCTATGAAATAAGTAGGTAAGTTGCCTAGAACATTATTGACAAGTGGTACTCTACGTCTCTACCACCAAAGGAGATATATTGCATTTGCCATGTTGCCAACCTCTTCTCAAACTTTTCAATAGCCCCAGTCCATATTTCAATGGATTTATACTGGCCACCCAGAGGAAGACCCAAATATGTGGAAAGAAAATGAGCCAATGCTACAGCCCATGATATCGGCCAGCTCATCTAGGTTTAAAACTTCATTAACTAGGTAGATAGTGCTCTTTAGCATATTCATGTGGAAACCTGAAATAGCATCAAAAATAACAAAGTGCAATTTTCTTTGCAGATTTTATTTGTTATTCGCCCTGCGCTATACCCTCAAGACATTTTCAGAATAATATCAGAAAATATGGCTGCTTCTGATTGTTTTCGAGTCCTATATAAGTAATACACTTGTATACATGTCTAATTCATTCATAGCAAAAAGCAAGAATACCATTTGGCGCCGCAATTCCAGGCATATTATTCTTCAAAGTAATGCATTCAATTGCAACTTTAACTTTATCATCAAATAATCCTGTCAAACTTCTTGTAGATCTGTACTCTTCCTCGAGAAAGGACAAGATATGGATGTAACTCATATTGTTGTCAAAGTCGCATTTAAGCCCTGACGAGAGGTCCAAAACGTGTTGAGGGATTCGCCTCGCTTAATGTGCTTCAGTGTCGTCATTAAGGTTCAAACTTCTAAGACATAATTTTCCTTTGTCAATTAGCCTCTTCTGAAAGGGCGACACTAAACAATTGATATTTCACTTATAAAAAAAATTTCTTTGTTCATATATTTGTCATTCATGCTTATAATTATTGATCTTGGGCTAAACATACTATATATTTGTATTTTTCACCCTTTGTACCTTTTTTATTAAAGCTCACATGTTATTAGTGCTTAACGCCACAACGAACCTTACAGTTTCTTTGCGCTTTATGCTTTTGATTACACTAGTAACTTGGTTGCATTTTTCCTTTGGAGCTCCAATTGAACAGAGCCCATGTGTTGTCTTTTCAACGATAAACTACATACTTCAGTAACTTCAAGAAGAAAAAAATAAGCATACTTCAATAACCTAAAGCCTCAACCTTTCAAATTCATGGAACTGAAATAGCAATGTCAACAATAAATGCCTAACGATAAAAGATGAGAAAAGACAACTTCCACGATGAATCAAGTACCTCCATGACTTCCAGCCAAAATATACCGAACCTAATAACTCAACAACTAGGAATACGCATGCCATAATGATATGGCAAGCTCACTAATACATTTGGCTTTTATACTAGCACACCGAGTAGAAAAGGAAAAGAAATGAAGCAGACAGATAATTCTACAGAAACACAAGTATTCCTTAAGCTCCTACAAATTAAATTGATAACATAAAAATCTGCAAAAGCTGGTCCTAATAAGCCCACAAGAAGAAGATAAAACTCAATTACACCATAAAGCATGCAAAGATTACACTTCAGCCTTTTTTTTCCCATTGTCATTTTCTCTTAACTGAAGTTACCAGATAGTGGCATCAACAGGGTAAAACTCCCAAAGCCAAAGTTTTCATAGCTCAAAATTACAGAACTACCAGAAATTGAAACCACAAACCCTACACACTTACACTTTAGAGCAGTAAACCTAGAGATAAAAGCCCTAATAGCAAAAATATTTGACAAAAAGACATTTAATCAAAAAGCCCTAAAAAGGTAGTGGCAGCATAAGTGGAACAGTGAGAATAGTTACCCCGAGGACGAGGGCGTTTGAAGGCGGCTTGAATGTGACGGAGGAAATCCGGTGGAGAAGATGAGGAGGAAGACGTCGTCGTCGTTGTTGTTGAAGAGAGTGTAAAGGAACGACTGACATTAGCGGATTCTGACGGATCGATTGGAAGAATGGAAATGGGCTTGGACACTGCTGCTGCTTCTGGTCCTAGAAGGTTCGCCTTCTCACCTTCCATTGATCAATTGCAACTTGCATTTCTCTCCAATATGTTCACTACATAGTACAACTACACAATTGACTAATAAAAGTATCATATACATCCACACCTACCCAAATATATAGAAACAGAGAGAAAGAGAGAGATGAGATCTACATAATGCTTAGTTTATGAAAATGGTGATGAATCTGTGGATCCATGAACACCAAATTGAAGAGAGAGAGAGAGAGAGAGAGAGTTCAGAGCTTCTCTGAAGTTCAAAAATGGTGTCTTGGCGCTCCTCAACTGTGGGGCTGCTTCCTTTGCACTTTGCCTGTGTCTCATTTTGCACTTTGCCCCCTTAATGTGTCTCATTTTGCACTTTGCACCCTATCTTATTTTATCCTTTTCTTATGATATGGCTGGCCCCTGAGTGCTTTCAAGTTTCAAATATGATCTATGGAGAAAAATAATTCAAACGGTCCTTGACTTTTTAGAATGTCATCTTAGTAACTAAATTTGGGTATTGTTCATACCATAATTTATCCACTCAAAATAGTTACTTGATAATTGGAATTACTAGCAGATAACTTTTCAGATCCTGTATATATATTTACTAGTAAAATTATTTGCGCCTCGCGTGAAAATTTAATATTACAATTAAAACTAAAACATTATATTATCTTACATACAAAATTACATAGTAACGAACATTAATAATGCAAGGAAAACGATAATTATAACATCTTATCGTTTATCCTTCAATCGATCATCTTTAATTTGATTTTATAATTCATCTTTTTGCTTCCAGAAAGTGTTACTATTTGATATTTTGGGGGAATCAAATGAAAATCAACCTGAGATATTAAATTTTATAATAAATAAATAATTATTGGTAAAGGGATAAATAAATTTTAAAAGAATGAAAAAAGTGAACAAATATTATAATTTTAACGTGTAGAAAGTTCAGCCCTACCTTTTAATTTAATTACATGCATTACTAGGTAAAGAGCGTGTGAATTACTAGATAAAGAGCTCACGCTTTGCGCGGGGGTGTAATTTTTTTGTTTTCAGTAATATATTGAGTGATGAGTACTATGTTTTCCTTTTTCTGTATTTATCTTTTCCAATTGATGCGTAAACTTTGTAATCATCATATGAGAGTAGCAATGTCTATACATTGTTGAAGTGTTGTACATGTCAGGGATGTTATTTTTTTTGCAGACAGAGTTATTTATGATGTATAAGCACATGCCCTTTAGTTTAATGTGTAATTGTAGGTTCAATTGTATTAAATGATGGCCGAGGTTATACGGCAAATAGTATATTTCCATTAAGTTTTGACTTGCCTATTATTAAACTATAAAGATGGGGAACATGTGGCCACATTTTTTTGTATATTGGAATTCTCAGCTCAATCTGATTTGAGTACGTGTTGTTTCTTTTACCGGCCACATGAGATGGTCTTTAGACATGTAAAAAACAATTTCATATATATATTTGTCTTTATGTTGAATTACATGTTTTTATGTACCTGTTAATTTGGGTTGTGATTATCAATAGTAAAATTTGGTCCCATGCATTTTTTTATGTTCGTAATATTTGTGTAAGTGCTTTTTCATACACATTACACAGTGAAATAATATCATATTGGGTTCAATAGGTATTCAAATAATATATGTAATAATCAAATGTTCTTTCGAGCGGTGTTTGTACTATGTTTTCCTATCTCTCTATTTATCTTATCCAATGGATAAGTAAACTTTGTATTCATCATTTGTGTGTAATGCAAAGTTTATACATTGTTAAAGTGTTTTGCATCTTACAGATTTATTTTTGTGTGATAAGTTCATTTTGATGTATAAGCACATCTCCTTTAATTAAATGTTTTAAAGTAGGTTCAATTGTATAAAATGATGGCTGACGTTATACGACATATACTATATTTCATTGAAGTGTAGACATCTTTATTATACAAAGGATGCCGAACAGGTGGGTGGCCACATTGTTTGCCTATATTGTAATTATCAGTTCTGATTAGAGTAATATAGAGTATGTCTTATTTCTTTTACCGGTCACTTGTGTAGGTCTTTAGACATGTAAATAAACTAATTCATTTATACATTTATCTGTCTGTTGTATTACATGTTTTTATGTACGTGCTTATTGGGGATTTTGTTAGCAGTTGTAAATTCATGTCGTCTGAATTTTTACCCGTCCAAGTTACAGTGTACCTCAGAATTGTTTAAGTGCCTCTTCATACGCAGTAAAATAGTATCACGCTCAACATGTATTTAAATAATATATTTAAGAGAAAATTATATAAAATAACAAACTATTAATTCAAATTAAATGTTATAGTCATCGCTTATTTTAATTATAGTTCGCAACAAACATCCCCTTTTTTTTGCCATCTGATTCGATATACAATTAGCCATTTTCGGTATACAATTAGCCATTTTATACATTTCGGTATAAAATACGTTTGTGTTTGTATAAAACGAGAGAAAAGTGTATATACAAATACAAATACATATATTTTCGTCCTATACACTTATAATTATACAAATACAGATCTTCTTATACAAATTACAATGTATAAATGAATTTATACAAAACTAAACACTTTGTATAAAATTGGATGTTTGTAGTGAATTATACAAATCAAAAGCTCGAGAAAATGACATAAATAGTCTCTTAACTATAGGAGTAAGTCTAAAATGGTCCCTTAACTATACACTTAATGGATTTAGTTCTTTAAACTATTCAAAAATTTATCAGCTTTGATCCCTTAACTATACACTTATCGGTTTTAGTCCCTTGACTATAAACTTACCAATTTTAGTCCTTTAAGTATTCAAAGACTTATCAAGTTTAGTCTTTGTCCATTTTTTAAATACAAATAGTTTAGATTTATTTAACAGAAATCTTCATGAAATTAAATCTTTAACCCATTTTTTAAGTTGTTTCTCTATCCCCGGCCTTTTTTCTTCAAACTACTCTTATGAAAAGAACAATAACGTCAAGGATTCAAAATAAAATTAATGAGGAAAGAAGATATAAGTTCTAATTTTATTCAATGACGATAAAATTAAGTATATAATTGTTGTTAATGACTTGAATCCGCACTTAAATATGCTAATTAGTGCGGATTTTATTTAATTTACTCAAATTTCTTTACGTAAAATAAAATGAATAGAATAATAAAAGTGATCTATTTAAAAAAATAAAAAAATTGCAAACTTATCATTTTATAAATTTCAATTTCTGAAAAATTAAACAAATTTCGTTCAATGAAGTCGTTGGAGTACAAATTTTGGATTTAACGGGTAATAATTTTTATCTTCTTATAATAAAGTTTAGCATATTCAAGTCATTAGTAGCTATAATATGCTTCATTTTATCCTCCGTTGAAAAAAATTATGACTTATATTTTTTTTCCTCGTGAATTTTATTTTAAATCGTTGAGGTTAATGTTTTTCACATAAGGTTAATTTGAAAAAAAAGTAGCGGAGAGAGAGAAACAATAGAAAAAATTGCTAAAGGATTTAATTTCTTGAGACATGAATTCCGTTAATATAAGCCTAAGCTATTTGTATTAAAAAAAAAGGACAAAGACCAAAGCTGATAAGGTTTTGAATACTTAAAGAACTAAAATCGGTAAGTTTATGGTTAAGGGACTAAAACTGGTAAGTATATAGTTAAGGGACCAAAAATGATAAGTTTTTGAATAGTTAAAGGACCGAATCCGTCAAGTGTATAGTTAATGGACCATTTTAGACCTACTCCTATAGTTAAGGGACTATTTATGTCATTTTCTCTCAAAAGCTCCATAGCAAACATAAAATTTGTTATGGAACACAATTATGCAAACTATAGTTATAACATACAAATACGATTTTTATGTTTGTTATATATGAAAGTTGCTCTATATTTAATAATCAAACATTCTGTTTGTAGATGGATGGCATTGTTAGTGGACATAATTTTCCCCAACAAGTGCAAGTTATATATTTTAACAAAGTCTTATATTACCTACCAAAAATACAATTTGTATGTCTGATGTTACATGTTTGTATTGGTTGCTCTGATAAAGTCATAGAGCCGTCAATATGGGCTAGGCCCGTGATTTGATAGAGTTGGGCTACGATTTTTGAAGTCCATTTGAGAAAAGGGTTTTTTAGGCCGACCTGAATAAGTCTGACGATTTGTGGGGCTTGAGAAATATGGATAGGGCCGGTCCGTGAGCCAAATAAAAATTAATTAAAAAATAAAAATAAAATAGATTATTAAAAATAACAAGAGTCTGAATTCAAAATCTATTTAAAGTTTAAAATATTACAATTTAAATATAAATTATGTTTATAAAATATGTACTGCATAAAATAAAAATTCCCTAAAATTTTTAGGAATCAGTACATAAGTCGTGGCCTATGGAATATGGTCATATTTTTTGTGTTTTATTATGATCATTGGAAAACAATTAGGTTAATATTTTTACATAGTTATTTATGTTTTTACTTGAAATCAAACTTAATAAATATTATAAAGATAATTTTATTTGTGGATTTGATTAACAAGTAGTAACACTAACACCATATAATATTATCTTATCGATATTTATGATAATATTTTTAAATTATAATCTAATTTAAAAAATTATAAAAAATATATATTTTTAAGAAAACAAGGTAGGCCCGGCAAGCCCTTACACGTACTTGGAGGCTGGGCCGACCATTTTCTGGCCCACACAAAAAATGGGCTAGCCCGGACTGGCCCGTCAAATTTCAAAGTCTGTATGGGTTAGCCCGAATTAGGTGGGTCAGCCCATATTGACAAATCTAGATAAAGATATGGAAGTGATTATTTAAATAAGGTCTAAATTATATTGAAAAGTATATGGGCTCTTGAATTCATCCAACCTCGACCTCGACTTCAATCCAGGATCTAACTTTTGAACTGAGATTCGATCCCGACACCCGATTCGAGAACCGATCTAAAGATATGATTTGAGACTCAACCCCGACTCTCAACCCTAACATCTGACTCAAGATTCATCATTTGAATGGGAAATCGACCCCCCACTCCCGACCTCAACATCTAACTCAAAACCCCAACACTCGACCCGAGACCCTGATCCCAACACCCAATCGGAGACTATACGCGGACCCACACCTATAAGTGAGGGTGCACGTGCACCCGTCAAATTCGGAAAAAATCATGAGTATATATGTATATCTATCTTGAGAAACTGACAGAAGCTAAGATATAATTACCAATACACCATTGAGGAGCATATGAGTGCCCTTGTGTCGTTGATACAAGCCGGAGGAATCACTCGTGAGACTAGTGTTTTAATCCAGCTAAAGCCTTTTTTTCACTGTTTTTATTTTAACTTTAGCCTAGAGTTCATATTTGAGCTCTAGTAATATTGATGCACCCAAATTTTTTGAATTTTGGGTCCGTTTTGCCTGAAACCCAAATAATAAGAAGAGGAATAAGGGAAGAAAGAAAGACTTCTTATTTCTTGAGAGGTAAAATACAATGAAAAGAAAACTTTTGTTTCTAATTTCTAACATTTCTTCAAATAAGCTACTATTGTAACAGTGATTTTCTCTCTCTCTAGAAAATGCCCATTTCTAGAACATGGACTTTCTCGACTGCAACCAACTCATAGAACCACCGCTCCACTCGTCGAAACCGTCGAAACCACCTGACAATGATAGCCACTTGACTGATGCTGCCCAACCGACACAACCCTTCAAGGAAATATTACTAGACAATCAAATCGCCTTGAACCAAACCTATGGACTACAAGTTCAATAGGAAATCAAAGAGGGGAGGAAACACAACACCAAAAGGAGAAAAAAAGATTGTACCAGCCATGGTGCCTATCAGTCATCATCAAAGTTTTTGTAAAAAGGCTCTTTCATAACTATCTAAAAAACAAACTTATAGATATGTGGAAGCTAACAGAGCCCCTAACTCTAATAGATCTGGGTTGCGACTATCACATAACAAGATTCAGCCAACAACAAAGTGTATAAAGTCTTGCACGAAGGACCGTGGTTTGTGGCTGGAAATTTCCTCTCGGTGAAGAGATGGGAGCCAAACTTTGTTTCCCAGTTAGCCACAATGACCCATACAACAATATGGGCAAGGCTACCACAACTTTCCACTAAATTCTATGATAGAGAAATCTTTCAAAGGATTGGGCAAAAGCTGGGCACATTACTACGAATCGATATATCTACATCAGCCACTCTAAGAGGCCGATATGCACGAATATGTGTCCAGGTACCTTTAGAAATACCAGTCAAGAATGAAATAACCATTAGCTGCCACATGCAGAAAGTGATCTACGAAGGAGAAGGAATAATGTGTGTGGGTTGTGGAAGAATAGGTCATGTTCTAAGAAACTCCACCCAAAATACAGCTACAAGAACAACAGAGCAAACAGAGACGACCACCAAAGAGACCCAGGAAAAGCAGACCCGAGACGATGGCAGATAGTCTTTTTTGCTAGGAAGAATAAAGCACTCACTCATGCCAGGACCAAAGCGGACACACATGAATACCAAAGAAACAAGGCGGCAACACACGTAAAGCCATCGGAGCCGGCACCAGGTAAGTCCCCTATCAATGCCACCCTAACCCAACCATTGTGCGATGACGGGAAAATTAAAATGAATGCTAAAGCTAATGTGATTGGTGGGCCCAAATCTCTAATTCTCAAGGGCCATCCAGATACTAGTGATGCATTTAATAATTCCAACAACCATTGGCATAAATTAAATAAAAGTGA
This sequence comes from Solanum chiquidenum, assembly GCA_029582725.1. NCBI lineage: Eukaryota > Viridiplantae > Streptophyta > Magnoliopsida > Solanales > Solanaceae > Solanum > Solanum chiquidenum. The sequence continues at coordinate 45,787 of JAJOOS010009323.1, forward strand.
AACTGAAACGACCCAAAAAATGTCCGAAAATGTGCTTCGGAAACACCTATAATTGTAATTTCCATATATCTCAAAATCCGTGCATGATTTCGGAAATTCGACTTCATATTCTTATTCATGGGGTCAAATTGAGTGGGGTGTGGGTCTAACCCAAATTTTAGAGCAACCGTATCAAAATTCGAAAATCACAAAAAATGCGATTTGGAGGGTCAACTTTAAAGGGGCATATCTCTTAGCACACAAGGAACTGGAAGGGACACAACCTATTAAATTAAAGCTCTTTGAGTTAGCTTTCCAACGCACTTGGTTTTACCTCATTCCGAGTTAGGATGAGGGAGTTATGACCATTTTCGTAAAACTTGTCTGTGCAGATTTGCAATTTCCAGTGAGCTATTTTTTTTAGGCGGGTTGGAGACGTTTTTTATAAAAAAGGGATATGTCCCATACTTAGTCATTTTTTTTAACTTCAAAAACACTCTCTAAGCCCTCTCCAAGATT
>JAJOOS010009324.1:0-86563 GCA_029582725.1 Solanum chiquidenum
TTAAGAAAATATTTTCAACTTCAAATTTTTATTTTTTCACCCCTACCCTCGAACCCCATCCCCCCCCGCGCTAGCCCCCTCCCCCCCTCCCCCCCCCAAAAAAAAATTAAGTTTGTTTTTAAAAAATATTTTCAATTTCAAAAATTATTTTCTACTCTAGTAAAAATAAAAGATATTTCTCAAAAGTATTTTTCATTCATAAATCAAATACTAAAAATCTTTTCCGGAAAATATTTTCTACTCAACAACCAAACATGAGAAAATAAGTCAAAAATCTATTTGTTTTCCGCGAAAATATTTTCATGGAAAACATTTTTCTCCTACCAAACACACCCTAAATTATTCAAAACTTATGAACCTAGTGTTGGCAATAACTTATTTCAATTTGCTTCTACACCTACTCTATATGCTTCCCTATCTTTCAAGTACCGAACACCATAAAATCATAATAATTAGTAATGCCCTCCCAACTATCAAACCAAATGCTACCCACTGAAATATTATCCCATAACAATAGTATTTCCTCAAGTCCAATTTTTCATCCGTGACTCCTTTTTCAACTTTTTCAATTCACTTTTTCTACCTCCTTTTTCACTATCAATAATATAATAATTAATATGAAATAAGCCACAATGTAATACAAGATTTAAGAGGCGTGATTGATTTACCTGAAGCCTCTATATTCTCCTTATGTTTATGTAGCGTCGATGCACAATGAGTTTAACGTCATCTTTCTCGCCCCCCTTATTCTTTCTACAGATTATTTATTCCCTAATTATTATACATGACCAATTATAAAAGTGATAAAAGTGGTCCACTACTAAATTTAATGTTATTTTCTTTAACCACCAACTAATTAATTATTAAATTACCCCATTAATTATATAATTGGTTACGAATAGTCCACAATACCCATTTAAAATATATCGGAAGAGTCATTTATGAAATAAGAAGCTCTACTACTCAAAACGACCTAAAGGGTCGTTACATCAAATACCAATTTACCCCATGTTCGTCCTTGAACGATCAAAGGAAAGTGAGGGTAAGAATGGGTACCTGAATCAACAAAAAGGTGAGGGTATCTTCTATACATATCATCCTCGGTCTCCCAAGTGGACTCCTCAACTGGACGATTCTTCCACTGGACCTTCACATAAGCAATCTCCTTTGAGCTCAACTTGTGGACCGCTCTATCTAGAATAGCTATAGGCTCCTTTTCATAAGACAGATGCTCATTAAGTAGGACTAAATCCCAACAATAAAATAGTTCCCATCATCATGATATTTCTTCAACATAGATACATGAAACACCGGTGCACTCCTTAGAATCCTAGAGGCAAAGCTAATTCATAGGCCACTTCCCCCACACGCTGAAGAACTTCAAACGGCCCAATATACCTCGGACTAAGCTTATGTCGCTTACCAAACCTCATCACACCCTTCATGGGTGAATTGCTCTCCTTCCATAACTTCAAGTCCCTACCTTTCGGTCTGCATATTCCTTCTGCCTACTCTGAGTTCCTAGAAGCTTCTCTCGAATGAATTTCACTTTCTCTAACAATTACCTCAAGAGATCAGTACCCCAAGGTTTCACCTCAAATGTATTAAACCAACCAATGGGAGACCTACATCTTCTCCTATAAAATGCCTCAAATAGGGCCATATCAATACTCGAGTGATAACTATTGTTGTACGAAAACTCTTCCAAGGGTAAGAACTGATCCCAATGACCTCCAAAATCTACCATGTACGCACGAAGAATGTCCTCCAACACTTGAATTGTCCGCTCAGATTGCTCATCAGTCTGAGGGTGAAATGTAATACTAAAATCCATTCTAGTACCTAACTCAACCTGCAAGGTTCTCCAAAAGTTAGAAGTAAAACTGCGTACCTCTATCTGATATGATGGAAATCAGAACTCCACACAATCGAACAATCTCGCAGATATAGAGTTTGGCTAACTTCTCTGCATTGTAAGTTACCTTGACTAGAGTAAAGTACGCAGACTTAGTCAGCCTGTCAGCAATCACCCATACCGAATCAAACTTACCCAATATCTTTGAAAGACCAACCACGAAGTCTATTTCAATCATTTCCCACTTCCATTCCGGAATGGGCATTCTCTGAAGTGTCCCTCCAGGACTCTAGTGTTCATACTTTACCTGCTGACAGTTCAGATATTGGGCAACAAAATGAACATTGGTCATGCTTCATTATACTCCACCAATAATGATGTCTCGGATCACGATACATCTTAGTTGCACTAGGATGTATAGAATACCTCAAACTATGAGCCTCTGCAAGAATATTCTAAGTCAAATCATCAGCATGAGGCACACATACCCACCCATTAATCCTCTATATGCCTTCCTTATCAATCGTAGCCTCCTTAGCTTCTCCTCACAATACCATATCACGAATTCGGCTCAGCTTCTCATCATCAAATTGCTTTTCTTTAATCTTGTCAAGAAAAGAAGATCTTGCGTCCACACATGCCAAGAATCCTTCTTTCTCAATTACTCTCAGCCTCATAAAGTCATTATCTAGAGTTTGAACCTCTCTAGTTAATGGGTGTCTAGAAACCAGTAAATGGGCTAAACTCCCCATGCTCCCTGCTTTTTTACTTAGGACATCAGCCATAGCATTAACTTTTCCTGGGTGATATAAAATAGTAATATCATAGTCTTTCAATAAATCCATCAACCTAATCTGTCTCAAATTCAAGTCCTTCTGAGTGAACACATATTGTAAACTACAATGATCTGTATACACTTCACACTTGACCCTATATAGATAATGCCTCCACTGCTTCAATGCAAATACAACCGCAACCAACTCCAAATCATGGGTCGAATAGTTACGTTCATGCACTTTCAATTGCCTTGAAGCATAGAAAATTACATTTCTCTCCTGCATTGGCACTACACCTAAACCAAAATAAGATGCATCACAATAAATAATGAAATTCTTACCTTCCACGTGTAAGGCAATAATCGGTACAATAGTCAACAAGGTCTTGACTTTCAAGAAGGTCTCTTCACACTTATTCGACCATACAAATGGAAAATTCTACTTGGTCAAGTTTGTCAGTTGTGAATCAATGGAAGAAAATCCCTTAACAAACCGACGGTAGTAGCTAGCTACACCAACAAAGCTCCTTACCTATGAAATATTAGTAGTCCTTACCCAACTCTTCACTGCTTCAATCTTAGTGGGATGCACCATCACTCCATCCTTAGAAACCACATGCCCTAAGATGGACACTCAATCGAGATAAACTTCACACTTGGAGAATTTGACATAAAGTCTTTTCTCCTTTAACAACCCCAATACAATTCTCAGATGTTCTTTACGTTCTTTCCTGCTCTTGGAGTAGATCAATATATCAATAATAAATACAATAGATAAGAGACCCAAATATGGCTTAAAATTCCATTCATCAGGTTCATGAAAGCATTAGGGGCATTCATAAGCCCAAAAGACATTACTAAGAACTCATAATGTCCATACCTTGTTCGAAAAGCAGTTTTTAGCACATCCACTGCCCGTATTTTCAGTTGATGATAACCATACCTCAAATCAATTTTTGAGAAGAGACAAGCACCCTCTAATTGATCGAACAAGTGTCACGACTCGATCCGTCGAGTCATGATGGCACCTTCTATAACCCACCAGTAGGTAAACCCACCAGTAGGTAAGCCAACCCGTAACCCGAAACAACAAGTAATGGGTCTGAGGGCAGAAACTAAATTAGAGTAGGCAAAATCTAAGATAACAATATAAATAGGCGGAAGCAAACCAAAACATATATACAAATAAAGATCCCTCCCAGAACCTGGAAGTCACTAGTACAGAGCTACTAACAAAATGAGTACAAGTCCCAAAAGTGGACCACAAAGACTGGATTGTCTCGAAAGGTAAAAGACAAGTCTATATATACAGATGGGGACTAAAATAGTACAAAATGCCGTGTGCTCACCCCCGTCTCCGGATCAGTCTACTCCAAACTGGATCAACGCTAGCCACTAGTGCTTGGACCTGCATCACGAAACAGATGCAGAGAGTAGCATGAGTACCAAAACAGCAGGTACCCATTAGGCATCATAAGCCGACTGAACTTGAAAATTAAAGGCAATATGAAAAGAAGGAATAACACAAACAGAGGTCAAGAACGGAAATCTAAGTAACAATGGAATGAGCACGAGTGTAAAAAGAACTAACTAAAGTAATCTATAAGCTAACTACACCTAACTGGACCCCCATAAGCCCAGAAGGTACACTCGTGCACAAGTTTAATTAAAAACTAGAACGGACCCCCATAAGCCCGACGAGTACACAAAATAACTATAACTAAAGAGAATTGCATATGAGAACCCAAGAACGAAGAACATCGAACCAGAACCTCAACCCCAATTAGTAGAATCTGACAGTACGGAGGTCGGACCTCGAACCGGATGCTCACCTGCAGTACCCAAGTAACTCATCACAAGTATCAAGTAACTGAGACCGAACCTCTAATCGGATGATCTATATAAGTATCTGGGCGATAGAGGCCGGACCTTAAACCAGATGCTCTATATAAGTATCTGGGCGATAGAGGCCGGACCTTAAACCGGATGCTTTATATAAGTATCAATGAGGTCGGGGCCGGAGCTCGAATCCGGATGCCCGACAAAGGTGCCAATGTAGCTGTTGAAAGAGTCCCAATTGATCCATGCTCATAAATATCTGTGGAATGTCGTCCACACTTAGCCAATCAATGTAAGTCCTTGGAACCAAATCAAAAACCAACTTCAAATCGCGAAATAGAACAAGTGTCGCCGAAGTAACTCGTGAAGCCGTAACATCGGGAAAATAAGGATAACTATCATCGGAGCAAGCGTATCGCCTAGCTAAGGCTCAAACTATCAAACTCAAGTCTGCTACACCAGTCTATAGGGATCTAAGCCGACCGAGCTACGTCGGAGTAAAACTAAGGCCTAACGGTTCTGAATCATATATTTCTAAGGCAAGCCCTAATCAAACCTAAACTAAGGCCCAACATGCTTCAGATAAACAATAATCAAGCATACACGCACTTCACATAGCAAGGAGGGTCAATTAATAACACATAGCATGCTCACAGTTACCCGATAATTCTCGAAAGTGGTCGAAACATGATTTCTAAATACCTATGCATGATTCAATAACTATCAACCCAAATCCCAACTAATCAACATGCATTCACACTCTCGAGCTCAATCTAAGAGAGGGAAGTCGTAGCCTACCTGTAGGCCGATCAAGCGCGCTCCAAAATCACTCCTCTGGAGCTTTTACTTTCCAACGGCCTCGAAACACTGCCACACTTTCAAAAATGGAGTCACAACGTTACTACGGTTGTTTAGACACTAAAATCACAAGAAATGGACACGGGCCAAGTCAAAACGGGGAAAGTGGGACCTGCGCTGGAAATTCTGGAATTAACCCCAAAAGTAGGTCCTAATCAATTCCCCGAGCTCATGTCCCAAAATGGGACACAATTCGGGGCTCGGGAACATCACAATATCAACATGCAACCAAAACCCAAATTTTCTCAAGAACTAGAAAAAAGGGACAGCAGCTGAATCAGTAAATTTACCAGAAACGGGAGGTCTACAGTGAATTACGAAAATACCACGACGTTCTCCTCAAAAAACCACTTAATATAGCCTCAAGAATCACTGAAATCAGACCTAAAATGCTGAGAAAATAAGTCTCAAAAATTCCAAAATTAAGCTCACAAAAAAGGGTCGTGGCAGCAGGTATTTTATGAAATTTACCTCGAACTATGTGCATCCGACAATTTCCGAACACTCTATAGCAAAGCCACCAAAAATTAAAGCTCCCGCACTTCGAATTGCCTAATTCAGTTGAGAGATGAGAGAGGGATGAGGTTTTTAATGTTTTCCAAAAATGCAGATTTTTCTGCACTTTTCCCAAAACTTAGAAACTTCGACGGGGTGCTCCGAACTCGTTCGGAACTCCGTGCATGCAAACAAGATATGCAAACATACCAAAATCAATATTTCGGACTCAATGGCACAGTTAAAATTTCCTTACAAGGTCATCTTGACAAAAAGTTGGTCCCACACCCAAATGCCATTTTAAGTCAAAAATCACAAAAGGGATTGAAAATATATCGGAAACCTCAGGACACAGAAGATGGGTCAATCTAGACCAAACTTGACATTCCAGAGCTAACCGTGCTGACGGAATTCTCATTCGAGCGCGTTTACCAAGAATGTTGACCAAAGTCAACCTTAGGCCAAATTTCGAAGGCTAAAATGCCTAATGGTCCAAACTCGCATTGAAGGCCTCGATACTCATGCCAACCATGCTACTAACCTAATTTGGCCCTTCAGGAGCTGATGGATTCGTTAGAATTGGATTCCAATGTCATCTTCTTGAAATTTTGATCGAAAATGATCATTCAAGGTTCATATGCTCCAAAACACTAAACTCACACCAAAACCATACGAACGACCAGGTGACCGAACTATCAGTCCCAGTAAGTCATAAATGACTTGGGGTCGCTACATGAATGCTTTAAACGACACACAGAAGGCAAGACACAGAAATGACTAGGAGGGTCATTACAACAAGTTATCAATGCGAGGAATATGGTACTTGTTCTTAATAGTCACCTTATTCAGCTGCCTATAGTCTACGCACATGAGAAAACTACCATCCTTCTTTTTCACAAATAAAATTGAAGCACCCCAAAGAGAGGTACTTGGTCTAATAAAACCTTTACCTAATAACTCCTGAAGTTGAGCCTTAAACTCCCTCAACTCAGTTGGGGCCTTTCTGTAAGGTGGAATAGAAATAGGGCGAGTCCCCGGCTCCAGGTTAATACAAAAATCTATATCTTTGTTTGGTGGCATACCATGCAGGTCTGTAGGAAAAAAATCTACAAACTCACAGACTATCAAAACAGACTCAATCGAAGGCACTTTGGAAGTATTATCCTTGAGATATGCCAAGAAAATTGAATAACCCATACTCACCAACCTCTTAGCACGAAGAAAAGAGATAATACGAACTGGGGAAAGAATATAGTCACCCTCTCGCACTAGCGGATCTATCCTAGGCTTGGCCAAGGTCACAATTTTAGCATTAAAATCTAAGATAGCTAAATTTGGAGAAAGCCAAGGCATACCCAGAATTACATCAAAATCAACCATCTCTAGAATCAAATCTACATAAGTTTTTCTCCCCACAAAAGTTACAAGGCAAAACCTATACACCTTATCAACGAACATAAACTCAACAACAGGAGTAGAGACACGAATAGGCATGTCAAGAAAGTCACAATGCAAATCAAGTCAATTAGCTAATGAGGAATATAAATAAGAAAATGTGGATCACAGACCAGAAGAGTACTTGTGATAACAACATCGGATGCCTCTACCTCTGGCCTCCCAGGGAAAGAATAAGAATGGGCCTGTCACATGTCTATTCATTGCCTCTTCTGGGCTGCGCTCCAATAGTTCCAACCTTCCTGCCACCCCGGCCAAACTGGTGGCTGATATGCCATTAATTTATGGTATTTTTTATGTATTAAACTTAGAGTTTTGCATGAGTATTATGCATTTTGTTATTATATGTGATGGTATTTGGGTTTAATTTTGTAGGAAATACATTTTGGAGCAGTTTGTATTCAAAATGTTTAAACATCAGGATTTTTGGTGACAGACGAACCCACCTATGAGTTGTCGTTCCTTTGACAAGCCGTAGGTTGAAGGTATAGATGAAGTGCTGGGAAAATAGAACTATATAATGAGCGATGGAAGAAATCAATGAGCAGTAGTCTAAAGTACGAGTCGTACATGAGGAGTAGTAGATAACTTCAGGAAGGATGAGTTCCAGTCCATGAACGAAGGTTGAACGAGATGGGTCGTGCTCAGACTTACGAACCATACATCATGCCCGTCGATAGCACTTACTGGAATATTGACTAACTTTTGAATGATGAAGGCCCCTATGAGTCGTTGTTCCATTGAGGACCCGTAGGTGGCCAAGCATATGTGACACTGCTCGGGACCAGATTTCCTTACTCTTCCTTTTCTTTCTTGGTTTAGGATTTATTTTCTATAAATATTAGTTGTAAATTTCATTTTTGGATTGTTAGACCTTTTTGAGATACTTTGTTTTAGCTTTGAAATTATACTGCAAACACTTTTGACATTTAATTGTTGAAGTTTGGTTTACGAAATTTGCGTTTGTTCTTCAATTCACGATTTTGAATTTCATCTATTCTAATTGTAAGTTCTTGATTTATATTATTAACCCTATTATGAATTGTGATAACTCAAGCATGAATAACTAAATCCACAACTTGGGTTTTGACAACCATTAGTAATTAATAATGTAAAACTAATAATGAAGTAATTCTGAAATAGTGTTTATGCATGTATTATTGATCTCTTCGTTTTGAATTCTTTTTAACGGTGCGCAACGTTAGAACTCGCCTCATTTCTACTTGCCCAACCAAGGAAGTAATGAATGAGAAAGAGATTAAACAATGAAGATTTAGCGTGATAATCCACTATCTAATAGCCTGATCCACATACCGCGAGGGCTAATCTAGGGTTAAGGGTAAGGGTTAGTGAAACATACACCCGTAGACCGACAAAGTCGTGTGGTGAAATTCCCCACTTGGAAGACCAATCACTTAGGTGATACCTAACTTACCAATCTTGATTGTTAACACTAGCAAATAGTTACTATTATTAGGATTATTGCGTTAAGAACTTGTGGGGAACACATTTGCCCTAGTTTCATCTCATATTGATTTTACGAACTACGAATCCTGCTTACTTATTACTTGTAACTACAAATCAATTAATAATTACTTTATTTCCAAATCCCCCTTTTTACAGAAATAATCCGACTAAAAGTGTAAATAACCATGAATTAGCCTAAGTCTAGACCATATTTCTTGTGGGATCGATCCTAATCTCAATTAGGTTTTTTATTTGACAATGACTGCTTATACTTCTTTAGGGAGGTGTAATTTGGGCATATCAAATTTTGGTGCCGCTGTGGGGGATTAAGGATTTTAGATTAGACAATTTTTTTAATTGAATTTTAGTTAATTATTTCCTAATTTACATTTTGTTTTGTTTTTATTTTCTATAGGTCTTATTTATAGTGCATGCCAAGTACACATAATCAAGGCAATCCCATAACCCCTACGATCCTGAATTAAGAAGACTCTAAGAAGAATAATTGGAAGAGGCCAAAATCTTATGATACACGATCATCCAATCAGAGCGGGTCATGGGAATGTTGCTGAAGTGCATTGACAAGTTCAGGAGAACCCTCAAGTTAAAAATGCCGAACGAGAGAAAATCAGCAAGCACCTGATATGTGTGATAATTACAAGGTTTATTATGATGTTGTGGGGTCGACTGGAGCTATAGTTGTTCCTCCACTACCTCCTAGACATACATTTGTGGTTACCAACTGTCTGATGCAAATGCTTACAGCTAGAGGGTTATTTGCTGAGTTTCTTTCTGAGGATCCATATTCTCATCTGAAAAAAGTAAAGAGTGTTTGTATGAGTAGTGGTTGATGACCGGATTTAGATATGGATGCAATTGGCTTAAGGGTGTTTCCACTTTCGTTGATAAGTGATGCTACTGTATGGTTGTTTGAGTTGCCATATAACACAATCATCACTTAGGAAGGGCTGCATAAAATATTCCTGGATAAATATTTCCCATTGTCAAAGAAGTTGAAGCTCAAAGATAAACTCAGCAACTTTGTAGCGCTACATGGAGAGTTGGTCAGTAACTCTTGGGATAAATTTACACGGTTTATGAGAAGTGTTCCCAACCATCGCATTGATGACGAGTTGATAAAGGAGTATTTCTATAGAGAGCTGGATGACAATGGGAAAGTTGTGTTGGACACTATTGCTGAAGGTTCTTATAGGGCGAATACATTTCAGGAGATTGCTAAGAAAATTGAAAATATTTCCAAGAATAACAAGGCATGGAGCACTAGAACTTCAGCTACAACAAAATGCATATTTTTTATACAAGCAACCCCAAATCAGTCTAATAATGATATTCTTGAGGAGATGTCTCAATTGAGAACAAAGGTTGGCTTGGTGTTGAAACATTTGAGTGGAAATGTGGAGAAAGTAAATGTGGTGAACTATTAGACTAAAACACCATCGCCTGATGAGTATATTTATGAGAAGGATGTGAATCTTGTGAATGATTAGATTGGGGGTTTCCGGACCAATGCCCAAGCATCCAATTCGGATAATTGGCGCTAAGGTCAATGAAATCAAACTATGTAACTACAATCGCAAAGGGAACTATGTACGTGATGGGAACTATGATCGTGATAACAACTATAAAAGGAATGGGTATGGCAACATGAATAAAAAGAGTGGACCTTATGTTCCACCAGGGAACCAAGATGGAGGATCGACTATGAGTCGCATTGAGGATAAACAAGACAATGAAAATGTTTGATTCAACTGATGACAATGTAAAAGAAATGCATACTGATTTATAGGGTATTTGTCAGAAAGTTGAGTCACATGCAATATCGACTAGACAGATTGAGCAGCACCTGAACCAGTTATCTGCAAGTGCAAATCCGCATTAATAAGGAACACTGCCCAGTAACACTATTCAGAATCCAAAGAATGATGGGCATTGTATGAATGTTACTACTAGGGGTAGAAAGTAAACTATTGACCCTCCTATGCTGAGTGGAGTGGACAGTGTGAAAGACCAAGAAGAGGATGAAGTTGAGTTAGTCGAGGAGCCAAAAAATTATAGAATGAGAAGGAGGTTGAGGTAACACAAATGATCACCCCTATGCCGGGACCTCCACCTCCCTTCCCACAAAGGTTGGTTAAGAAAACGGAAGAAGGAAAGTATCAAAGGTTCATATCTATGCTGAAGTAGTTATCAATAAATATTCCTATAATTGAGGCACTTGAACAAATTCCCAATTATGCAAAGTTTGTGTAGGATTGGGTGACTAAAAAGGGGGATGTCAGTTTTGAAGGTGATGAGAAATTGCAACATTGTAATGTTATTGCTACTAGATCACTAGTGCAGAAGAAGGAGGATCCTGGAGCTTTTACCATTACCATTGATATGTTACATTTTACTAAGGCCCTATGTGACTTGGGTGTTAGAATTAATCTGATGCCGCTGTCTGTATACAAGAAGTTGGGCTTAAGAGCCCCTAAGCTGACTACATTGCAGCTACTTATGACTGATCAAACTATGAAAAAACCAATTGGGGTGCTTCAATATGTCCTTCTGAAAGTTGAGGCGTTCATCTTTCCGGCGGACTTTGTGATAATAGACATTGAGGTTGACTTTGAAATCCCTATCATCTTAGGAAGACCATTCCTTTCTACTGGGTGTTCTTTGGTTGATATGGAAATATGGCAAATGAAGTTCCGATTAAACAATGAAGAGGTGACTTTCAATACATGCAAATCAATGAAGCATCAAAGTGATCTTAAGTCGGTGTCTATGGTGAACTATACTGTTGAGGAAGAACCAGAGGTGTCTATTGAGGAGAGATTGGGTGTTAAAGCACTAACTATTGTGATCATGAATTTTTATGGAGATGGTATTGATGAATACGATGAGTTAGTTGACACACTTGATGGGGCAAGTTTTTCTCGTTGTCAACCAAAAAACTGGATCTAGATTTAAATAATCGAGACACTCCGCCTGCAAAACCATCTATTGATGAGCCTTTGAAATTGGAGCTAAGGGCTCTTCCATCTCATTTGCAGTATGTGTTCTTGGGCCAAAATAGTACTTTGCCAGTTATTATTATTGTTGATTGATGTGCCGTGAAATCTTGGAACATTTCATGCTCAAAACTAAGGATTAATATTGAAATAGAGTGTATTTATGTAAGATTTGATGTGTTTGTTGAATGATTAGACAGGAATACACTTGCGTGGAAAAGTTGAAAATGAGGCGTAAAATGAATGTACTGAAGGAAACACCACGGAGCCCAGTACGGGCAGTGGTTGTCATGACGAGCCGTCCTAAAGCCCGTGAAGTGGAGGAGGTGAAGAAGGCAAATTGATCCAAGCTCAAGTAAAGACCACGACTCCCTTGACGGGTCGTGGTCTCCTTTATGATCCGTACTGTTGTCCGTAAACTTGAACCAGTTAGAGGGCATCAGGGAACCAAGTTGAATGTTGTTCAAGTAAAGGCCACAGAAGTCCAGACGGAGTGTGGTCTCCCTGATGAACCGTAGCAGAGGAACTAGACCATGAGGAGCAAAAGTCCAAGTAAAGACCACGGGACCCTTGACGGGCAGTGGTGCAGTTAATGAACCGTCTAGTTGTCCATGGAGAAAAAGAGGCACACACTGTCTAAGTGTGAGACCACGATAGCCACCACGTGCTGTGAAGCTCATGATGGGCCGTTGTGCCGTCCGTGAGATGTCCCGACAATCCAGTCCTACTTCGAGTAGGACTCTTTTTAGACAGACTAGTTGAATTAACTAGGTTTAATTTTTTATTTATCTTGTGATAGCTTGAACGAGATACGACTTTCCATAATCTCTACTTTTGTTTTTATCGAAAAGCATTTGATCGAAACTTGAAGTTTGATTATTTTTTGAATATCATATTTTCTTTGAATTTTCATTCTTCGTAAGTTCTTTATTTTAATGTATTCAACTTATATTTTCACTTTTTTAATTGAAAGCATGAGTGGCTAAATACCACAATTAGGGTTGTGGGAACTATGATAGAAACCTAAGTGTAGATTCACTATACAAGTAGGGCGCGTTTGTTATTTGCAAAATATAACTCTTACTTTTGATATTCATTTTTTCTAATGAGTGCTCGCATTAGAACTTGCATGTAATCTATCAATTGTTTGAGAGAAAATTGATAGTTAGGAAAAAGTAGAATTAATCTGTTGGTTTGAGGTGAAAATTTGAGTTCGAGAGAAGAGAATTGTTACACCAAAATATGTGAGGGTAAAATCGAATAACACTCTAAGACCGAGAGGATTCGAGTGGAAGTTATCTAACAAGACTCAGAGGTGTTAGATACAGTTAACTTACTAGTAATCTGCAAAGAAACAATCACTAGAAACTTGTTCACGAATCAACACTAGGTGCCAAGTCATGGGAAACACATTCCTGGTTTCGTTCATCTATCATCAAAACCTTTTAGTTCAAATCATGTTTTTTGTGAAAACCGAGTAATACAATAAACTTTAGTTACTTCAAAATTACAACCAAACCCATTTACATTTCGTAATTACTTTGTTTAGGAAATAATAACAACAGTTGGATAAACGCGACAATGAAACTATTTTTGAAAAGAAATTCTATGTGGGATCGACTTCAACTCACATTGAGTTCTATAAATTGACTTCAACCGTTTATACTTCTTAATTGAAGTGTAAGTTTGGACGTATCAAATCTTTGCACCACTGCCAGGGAATTTCAATTCAGAAATATTTTTGCTAGTTGCTATTCAAATTGTGGTAATATTTCCTAATTTTACGTCTTATTCTTTGTCGTTGTCTTTGACAGGTGAATTCTCTAGTGCATGCCAAATACCAGAAGTAAGGGATCTCCATTGATTCCTTATGATCTGGAACTTAGCAGAACTATCTGCAAGATGGTGAACGCACAAGAACTTGAAGCTCAGAGGCAGAGATTGGGACTGGACGCTGAGAACGCTGCTTGAGGTGCTCAGCAGAAAGTGGTAAATAACCCACCTGGGGCTGCAGAGGAGCAAGCAGACATTGAAGAGATATATCCTCCCCATTACCAACCAATAGCTCCTAGGGGTCGAGCACCACACCAATAACACATGGTTTTTGAGGAAGATGACTTGGATTTGGACAGGGCTGGTGCCACCGGAGCAATTGTGTTACCCTTATTACCTCCAGGTGTAAAGTTCATAATCATCTACACGATGATTCCGCTGTTGAATTTGAAGTGAATGTTCAGAGGTGTAGCTAGTGGTGATGCTAACCAGCACTGGATGAACTTTGTAGCAATTTATAAATCACAGGAAATCCCTGGGGTCATTCAAACTGCTATGAGGTTGAGATTATATCCGTTGTTTCTAACTAGGGAGGCGACGAACTAGCTGAATGAATTACCAGATGATTCAATAACAAATTGGGCTAAACTGAAAGAAGCATTCTTGGAAAGGTTCTTTCCAGAAGCCAAAGAACTGCAGATAAATGATGAGATAGGGGCACACAAGCAACTCCCAGGGGAGACAATGCACGACACTTGGTGGAGATTCAGTCAGAAATTAAAGAAATGTCCAAATCATGGCCTTACTGAAAGGCACTTGATACAAGTATTCTACAGGTCACTTAATTTTGCGACTAAACATGTTGTTGATGCAGTGTGTGGAGGTTCATTCATGAGAAAGCCATTCCCAGAAATTATGACAGTCATGGATGAAGTCTCTAAAAACAACAGAGCATGGCACACCAGGGATGTTGAAGTAGGAGATCTTGGGTTCACTTTTGAGCTTTCAGCTGAACAAAAGAAGAGAGAAGAAGAAAGGGATCGGAATATGGCTCACATTAGAATTCAGATGGATCTACTCACAAAACATATCATGACAAGCTCTAAGAAGGTAAATTTTATGGGGGTCTCAAACATGTATGAAGATCAGTATATTGATGTAGATGACGAGGCCATATACTTGAGTAATCAGGGGGTTTCCAGAATTATAACTCGTGAAACTAAGGATATAATTCAGGAAACCAAGGTTGGAACTACCAGGGTAGTACGACAGATTAGGAAACCGAGAGCAAGGCAACATGCAGAGCAAAGAAGGGTAGGAAAATGACTGCAGTGCTGTGTATGTGCCACCAGATAATAGAGACCGACCAAATGGTAGTTCGAGCAGGTCCAAAATAGAGGATATGTTGGCTAAGGTGCTGCAAAAGATGGAATCAACTAATGTAGGTGTGAAAAAATTGAAGACTGATTTCTCCAGTATGAGTCAACTGATGGATTCTCACTCCACTTCTATCAAGAAGTAGGAGCAACAATTGGGACAACTATTAGCATCACTAAATCCGAGAAAGAATGGCGCATTATCAAGTGACACTATTCATAACCCCAGGAAGGATGGGCATTGCATATCCATTACCACCAGATGTGGTAAGATCCTTTATGAGTCAAAATCTGTAGGTACTGAGTACGAACATAGTATAGGGAGAAATAAGGAAGACGAGATTGAAGCTGAACATATAGATGATACAGAAGGGGCTCAACCAACAGTGAAGCCTGCAAAGGTAAAAGAAACAGAAGTCGAGGTTACATTTCCTTTATAGCAGATACCGACACCGCCTCCTCCATTCCCCCAAAGACTCAAGAAGAAAGTTGAGGATGGGAATTTTGCAAAATTCATAACCATGGTGAGACAGCTATCACTGAACATCTCGTTAGTAGAAGCTCTTAATTATATGCCAGGATATGCTAAGTTTATGAAGGACTTAGCACAAAGAAGAGAGCTGTAAGTTTTGAACTAATTGAATATCTCCATCATTGTAGTGCAATCACTACAAGATATCTGGTGCAGAAAAAAGAGGATCTAGGTGCATTCATTATACCATGCACAATCAGAGCATTTGAGTTTGCAAAAGCCCTGTGTGATTCAGGGGCAAGTATCAATCTAATACCTCTAGCCATATATAAGCAATTGGGCTTGGGTATTCCAAAACCTTCCGTGATGAGGTTGATGATAGCAGATAGGTCAGTGAAGTGACCTGTGGGCATTTTATGTGATGTGCTTGTAAAAGTGGACACTTTTATTTTTTCCGGCAGACTTCGTGATTCTGGATTGCGAAGTAGATTTTGAGGTTCCCATAATTTTGGGAAGGCCATTTTTGGCCACAGGTCGAGCTTTAGTTGATGTTGATAGCGGAGAGCTAAAGTTCAGGCTCAACAATGAGGAAGTAAAGTTTTAAATATGCAGGTCTATGAAGCAACCACAAGACATGAGTGTGGTGTCACCGATAAAGGTCACTGATGAAGGGGAGCTAGAAGCTGCTATTGAGGAAAGGTTTGTTGTGTAAACATTGGCAGCCATGCTAATGAATTTTGAAGAAGACCTCTGGGATGATTATGTGGAGACTCTAAATGCTCTGCAAAGCATGGGTTCACACTCTTATGCTCTGAAGAAATAGACCTAAACCTAGACTTGAAAAACATGCCAAATCCTCTAGCAAAGTAATCTATTGAGGAACCACCTGTACTTGAACTGAAACAGTTACCCAACCATATAAGGTATGTGTTTTTGGGTACTAATAACACATTTCGAGTCATTTTGGCTACAGATCTGAATGATGAACAAGCTAAAGTTGTAGTCAAAGTCTTGACAAGGTACAAAGGGCGATTGGTTGGACTATTGCTGACATCATTGGGATACCTCTGGGTATTTGTACTCATAAAATACAACTTGAAGAGGACCGCATCCCGAGCATAGAGTAACAGAGAAGGTTAAATCCACCAATACAAGAGGTGGTAAAAAAGAAAATCATAAAGTGGTTGGATGGAGGGGTGGTGTACCCCATTTCTGATAGTCATTGGGTTAGCCCAGTGTAGTGTGTGCCCAAAAAGGGTGATATGACAGTGGTTACAAACACAAAGAATGAGTTGATTCCTCAAAGACCAGCCACTCGTTGGCGAGTATGCATGTATTACTGGAAGCTAAACAAATGGACCTTGAAGGACCACTTTCTAATGTCGTTCATGGATCAGATGCTTGAGAGGTTGGCTGGGTACACTGGATATAACCAGATATCAATTGCGCCAGAAGATCAGGAGAATACCACCTTTACATGTCGTTATGGTACCTTTGCGTTCAAATGCATGCCATTTGGGTTATGTAATGCACCAATAACTTTCCAGAGGTGTATGATGTCCATTTTCTCGGACGTGGTAGAGGACACTTTGGAAGTGTTCATGGATTATTTCTCTGTGGTAGGTGACTTATTTGATGACTGTTTGTCGAATCTTAGCAGGGCATTACAGAGATGCGAGGAGGCTAGTTTGGTGCTTAATTGGGAGAAGTGATATTTCATGGTTAAGGAAGTCATAGTCCTAGGCCCTAAGGTGTCTCAGAAGGGACTAGAGGTAGACAAAGCAAATATTTAGGTAACTGAAAAGTTGCCTCCGCCTCTCTGAGTGATGTTCGACATTGCTCAGACATCGATGGCCCCCTAAAGTTGGCACCAAATTTCACTTAGACACCTTAACTGAACGATGTTCATTTTAGACACCTCAACATCGCACAATTGAGGTGTCTATGTGAAACTTGGTGCCAACTTTAGGGGGTCACCGATGGGTTTTGCCAAAGGTATTTCAGAGTTTTTTGGGTCATGTAGGATTCTATAGGCGATTCATCAAGGATTTCTCAAAAATTGCACACCCCTTGTGCAAGCTGTTGGAGAAAGAGGTGAAATTTACCTTTGATCATGCATGATTAAAAATCTTTGAGTGCTTGAAAGAAAAGCTAGTCTCTGCCCCAATGATTATTGGCCCGGATTGGTCAGAACCATTTGAGGTGATGTGTGATACCAGTGGTACTTCTTTGGGAGTTGTGTTAGGTAAGAATCGCTAAATGGAGCACAACGTAACTACATTGTTACTGAGCATGAGCTACTTGCTGTAGTATATGCATCTGAGAAGTTTAGGGCATACTTATTGGGCACTAGAGTGATTGTTCACACTGATCATGCAGCACTACGATATTTAATAGCGAAGAAAGATCCAAAGCCGAGATTGATAAGATGGGTGTTGTTACTTGAAGAATTTTTCTTTGAAGTCAAAGATATAAGAGGTTGTGAAAATCACATAGCTGATCAGCTCTCTAGGTTGGAGGCAGAGAAGAAAGAAAAACTTGAGTTAGATATAAATGACTCATTCCCAGATGAGCATGTATAGCCGCCACTCTTGATCTTATTCCTTGGTTTGCCAACTTTTCTAATGTTCTTGTCAGCGAGTTGATGCCTGAAGGGTTGACATTCCAACAAAGGAAGAAATTCCTACATGAGGTGGGAAAGTACTTCTGGGATGAACCATATTTATACAGGGTGTGTGCTGACAACATCATCAGGCGATGTATCCATGAGGCTAAGATGCTAAATATATTAGAAGCTTGTCACTCCTCTCCGGTAGGTGGTCATCATGGGGGTGCACATATTGCCCACAAGGTACTCCAGAGTGGGTACTACTGGCCTACAATCCATCAGGACTCAATTGACTTAGTCAAGGGTTGTGATGTGCGTCAGAGGAAAGGAACCATCTCTCGTCGGCATGAACAGCCAATGACACCTATTTTGGAGGTAAAATTGTTTGATGTGTCGGGAATTGACTTTATGGGACCATTTGAGAGCTCCTATGGACAATAGTATATACTGGTGGCAGTGGACTATGTGTCCAAATGGGTTGAGGCAGTCGCCCTGCCTGAAAATGATGGTAAAAGTGTTGCCGGATTTCTGAAGAAGAACATATTATTAAGGTTTGGAACACCTAAAGCCATTATTAGTGATAGAGGCTCACATTTCTGTAATAAAGTGTTTAGTGCACTTTTGGCTAAATATGGGGTTAAACAACACAAGGTGGAAACACCGTATCACTCACAAACAAGTGGTCAAGTTGAGGTATCAAATAAGGATATAACGACCCGTAAAACGAATAAGTGAAACTAGAGCCTAACTAGTGTGTCTTTGAGTTGATGTATGGTTTCATGTTGTAAAATGTTGTACAGAGCTTAGGTTGAGGCATTTAGGGGTTAAACGTCAAGGTACGACTCCCCAATGACCACCCTAGGTGTCCTTGAGGAGGACCCTAAAGCCTAACCCCCAAAGCTCCCTAAATTTGCCCCAAATAGCCTAACCCCTGTGTGTGCTGTTAAGACTCGGCCTAGCTAGGGGTCTTTTGGTAAATTCATTTTAAGTTGAGTTGAGTTAATGGACGGTTTTTATTGGTTTATTAATATATTTTAAGAGTTTTTAAAGTATTAAACTATATTTTAGAATTCATTATTTCAAATCACCCTAAAGTTAGAAACCATCTCTCCAAAAGTTCGCTCTCTAGAAACCTCCATTGGAGGTGAAGGATTCAAGCTTCCAAGGTCAAGACTTCAAGTTTTTCAAGGGATTTTCATGGAGTTCTTCCATAAAAGGTATGGTGATCTTCATCCTTGACTTAGTTTCTTTCAAGGAGCCAATTTCAAAAGTGATTTCAAGTCTCGAATGTTTCCCCAAAAACCCTAGATTTCAATCAATGCATGGGTTCGATTCTAAATGTTTTCCAAAGGATTTATTGCATTGATTTATGAACTAATTGTGGATTTAAAGATGAATTAAGATGATTTCTTCCTAGAACCCATGTTTCCCCCCAAATTCCTATGTTGTGATTTGGGATTGGGATTTGATTGATTATGAAGTATGTGAATTGTTTATTTGTGTATGGATATAGAATGTTGAAATTATGTTATTGATATTGCCTAATTGTATTGATCTAATGTGTGAGGGTGAATGCAATCTATGGCCTTGAAAGGCAAGGTATGAAGGTTAATGTATGATTTTAATGTGAATGATATGATAGTATATTGATCATGTTTAAAATGTAAAAGTTTTGTGATTGAAAGCATATTCTCAATGAACACTCATGAATGATGATGATGGAATGTGAAGGGTTTTCTCCTATGTATTGTATATCTTGAATTGGTAGGCTTAGGCATCCTTTTCTTGTATAAATGGAAGTAATGTGATTATGATATCTTGAATTGGTAGGCTTAGGCATCCTTTTCTTGTATAATGAATGTATCTTGACTTAATGTCTTGAATTGGTACACCTAATATTGGTAGCCTTTCATGAATGAATGAATGAATGATGAAGTATTCTAGGCTAAACCTTGGATTGGTAGACCTAATGTTGGTGGCCTTTCATGAGGAGTCTAGGAACTAATGTAATGTTAAACCTTGGATCGGTAGACCTAATGATGGTGGCTCTTCGTTGTGTGAAATGATGAACCTTGAAGTGGTAGACCTAATGGTGGTGGCCCTTTCTAGGAAAGTCAATGAGCTATCCTTGTAATGTATCATGAAGCGGTAGACCTAATGTTGGTGGCTCTTTCATGTGTAATGTACTTTGGGTTGGTAGGCCTAATGTTGTTGGCCCTCTCAAGTACGATAACGTAATGTAAATGAAACTACTTTATGGTAATGTAGGATAAGCACCGAGAGGATATGGTAAGGTGGAGTTTCTTCCCTCGTTAGGCTAGATTTCAATGAGCATCTTTCTTATCCCTTAACTATGTGCCCACATAGGTCTAGCTAGTGGATCCACCTAAGCTAATGTTACCGGTCTTACCTTAGGTAAGTAGACCACCTCTTTAAGGTGTGGGGCTTCATGAAACCGGATTCCATGTCTAGCTTACATGGTCTATGTCGGTTAAATGCTTATTCCCATCATGTGAGATGTGCACTTTAGTTACTTGAGAGGTTCTATGAAATGTGGGTGGTAGTATGGGATGCCATTCATGCATTGCACGAGTAGGCTTTGAGAGGGCTATAGGGAGTTCTCCAATGTCTTATGATGACATGAATGAATGTGCTCTTATGATGAAGTTAATGAGAATGATGATCTAATGTCTAATGAATGAAGGTGTTCTAAATGAAAGCTAATGAAGAATGTTGACTCTTATATGCTTAAATGTAATGATGCATGCTATACTTGGATTGTATTATGAGTTACTTCCTTGTTATGACTTATTGTATATGAATGTGCCTTGCCTATTGTGATTTCAAAGGAGTACTTAGTGTGAGTAGTAGTATGGGATGCTACTTACACATTGCATAAATATGCCTTAGGATTGTCTTAGGTGATTGTCCTTATGTGATGATATGACTTCTGAAATGTTTATGTATCTTATGTATGAGTATTGTGTAAAGATGGAAAGGTTGAATGGTAAGTTCACTTTTGGTGACCTTGAGGTGGTACTTTAGTGTAGATGGTGGTATGGGACGCTATCCATACATTGCACAAGGTATAGCTTGAGGGTTACTTGAAGTGAAGGCTTAATGTGAAGGTAATGTTTTATGTGATGTTTATGCTCTAATGTGGTGAAATGAGTCGTATGTTGGTTATGTTTGAATATTATTCCTCGTATGCTTATGTTCATGAAGTTTTCTCAAAATGGCATATATCATGACTTTCAAAGAAAATGTTCGTTTTAAGCATGATTTTTGCATGGTTTCCATACTTAGTACCTAATTGTGCTAACCCATATTTCTCCATTTTTACCAAAGTGTAGGGTTTGGAGATGTGATTTTCTATACTTGAAGAATAGGTTTCTAAGGAGCCTGGAGATGAAGACTTGGTGAGTCCTCATAGTTTCAAGGACAAAACCCACTATGTTCCCCTTTATGTCTTTCATTATATTATTAGAGTCTTTGTATGGGCTATGTCCCAAAGTTGTATTCAAAGTATTAGATGGTTTGAGACATAGTATAGAAAGTCTTCCGCTTGCTTTTATGAAAAATGTCTTCGATTGTAAAGAAATGTTTTAATTCCGCCTTATTTTCCTATGCTCTTATGTTCAAGAATACTATGAGGTTTGTATGAGACCCTTTCGGGGTTGAGTACGTCGTGTCACATCTAGGGGGTAGCCTTGGGTCGTGACAAAGGAGATCAAGTAATATTGGCAAAGACAGTGAATGCCAACAGAACAGATTGGGAAAGAAAGTTGGATGATGATTTGTGGGCATATCAGACAACTTTTAATACACCCATTGGTATGTCTCCATATCAGTTGGTGTTTGGAAAGGCATGTTATTTGCCTGGCGAACTGAAGCATAAGGCACTTTGGGCACTAAAGAAGTTGAACCTCAGTTAGAGTGAAACAACAAACCTGATACTAGATCATATTAATGAGATGGATGAATTCTATTTGAGAGTGTATGAGCAGTCTCCACTATATAAGGAAAGGATGAAGATGTATCATGATAAGCACATTGAGAAGAAGACTTTTAGTCTAGGTGACCTAGTGCCATTTTTCAACTCCAGGCTTCGTCTATTTCTTGGGAAATTGAGATCCAAATGGTCTGAGCCATTCAAGGTAACTCATGTATTTCAGTCGGGTGCGATTGAACTTGAAAATAACAAAGGTGAGAGGTTCAAAGCCAATGGTCAGCGAGTCAACACATATTCGGGAGTCCCATAAGAGATGAAAATAGTTGAGGAATGTAAGCTTGATGAAGTCTGAGTAAACAAGTAACCTGTAGCGCCGTGATGTTAAATTGTGCGCTACTTGAGAGGCAACCCATGATTATAAATGTAATAGGCAGTTTACATTTTAGCATAGTTTTCTTTGTTTTTTATAGTGTCACTATGTGTTGGTGTGTGCACGAAAAAGTTTGGAGAAAGAACTGAGGAGCTGGGATCAGGAAGTTCTTCACGGGTACCCTCACGGGCCATGGTGCTCTTCACGAGAAACCTAATGGCCCGTCTTAGCCACCAACAGTCGTAAAAGAGCTACTGTAAATCACAAAAATAGGTTCACGAAAGGGTTTATGGTCTGTCAAACCTTAGACAAATTATTTTGCCTCTCGTTAACCTCATGTCAGTTTTCTAACCCAAGGAATGTTCACGAGCACTCACATTGACGATGGTGCTACTCACGAGCACCATTACGGTCCTTCATAGTTAAGTCGACATGACCAATTTAACCCGACCGGACCCGCGCACATTTTGAAAAGTTTTTAAATGTTTTATATAGTCCCCAAAGCTCCAAGGGTCAGATTGCTTCCTCTTTTCTCTCACTTGTAATGGTTTAGAGTGCTATTCAATGATTTATCATCTCCCATAACTCCAAAATCAAACATATAATTCCAAACCCTACTTCTTATTGGCAAGAAATCATCATTGGAGTTCATCTCTTTCTACTAGTGCAAAAATTTGGGCAGATATTGAAGTAAGTTCTTCTCCCTACTTGATATAAGTTTGATCTTATCTAGAATCAAGTTAGAACTACTAATGTTTGTTTGATCATTGATATTCTTACTTGATGAATTGATTTTTACGGTTTGTATGTTGTGGGTATGTTCAAATTGATTGAAATCGATGATTTTCTTTTGTGGGTATGACTAATTTGTGTGGGTTTAGTGATGTATGATTATATAAGTGTTATATTGAGTCCAAATTGCTTAATTACTTTGTACCCATGTGAGTATAGTGGTAAATTACGTTGAAATTGGGAAAAGACATGGTTATTGTATGTGGGAATGCTTGTATTAGAAAAATATTGCTCTGAGTTGGGTAATGGTTTGTGGGATTCGGTAGATTAGTTGCGGCCATGTACGAAACTTGATATTAGGCGCATTTATGATCCTAATAACCAATTTATCCCATATATTTAGCTAAGTTCGAGAGCTAATTCCAAGTTTGGATTGCACTTTTAGAGTCAATTGATTGTGTTTCCTCTAACCAATATGATTAGGTGTTTGTAGGATGAAAATCAAGAAAAAGGAGCTAAAAAGGAAATCATACAAGAAAAGGAAAATAGAAGTTGAAGTTGCCAAGGAGAAATGACCAAAAAGCTGGAAAATGCACTAAAAGGGAGTATCTCCGTGTCGCGAAGTTGGAAGCCAGATTGTGGGAAACGAATTTCAAACAAAAGTGGAGTGTGGGATAGAGGCGCGTCGCGGAGAAGGATCAAACTTTTCAAAATGTGAAGCAAGGGAACAGGTCCGCGACACGGACCTGGACTTTAAAATTTGGTCACTTGTTTTATTTCACCCTAGAAATAGTCCAGTTGTATCGCTTTATACATTATTTAGTTTTTGAAAAATGAGGAGAACATGACTTAGGTGATTTTGCTGACGAACTCTAGGGCTTTTCTTCTACTCTTTCATTTTGGTAAATACTTTAATGATATTTGAACATTATTTTGTGATGATTCATACTATGAGTAGCTAAATTCCCTTATTCTAGGGTTGTAGCTACGATTAATGGTATAATATTGTTTATCTCTATCATGAGAGAAGTTTTCTTATGATTTATGCTTACATTCTAGTTTTTACTATTTTAATGCCTGATCAACATTAAAATAAACTCTTTGCTCACTCTTGAACTCGGAAGACGAATGGATGGATAGACCAAGAAATGTGTGGAACGTGTTCATTCTAGGGAAAAAACTTAGAGTGTTTCACCTATAGGATATAAATATACCTATATGCCTCGTTTGGTTAATATACAAGATGATAGCGTAATGCTCAGCGATATGTTCATGCCTATCCCCGCTATACGATGTAGTTAGGCTGTCAATGTTGGTAGGCGATTAGAGGTTTGGAGACCATGATCGTAAATTCAACTTTGTCAATCAATAATGAGGATAACCTGTCGAATGTTGGAATAATCTTTATTATGCTTGTAATCAGTGCATGCTACAACCCTGGAATTTCTCCCAAACTGTGAAATCCCCGTTTGCAACTTATTTAATTGTTTAATAGTTAATAATTTAAATTGTTTTAATATTGATACTTTAAAAAAACTCCTGAAACTTTCTTTCACATAAGTAAATTTATTTTAGTTACTATAAAGTTAGTATTTGTCGATTTGAAGTCCTTTGGGTTCGATAATCCACCTCGAAAGAGTCACTTGTTGTGCATTTGGGTGCAACAAGATTTTGGCGCCGCTGCCGGGGACTTCAAAATCGGCAAATATTTAATTTTTGAGTTTCTAAATTATTTGTGCAAGTGTTGACAACTTGGTCTTGGCTATTCATTCTACATGTTGTGATGAATCTTAAAACTTGAAGACGACCAAGATTTAGTAGAGCCTCTATCTGAACTAGAAAGATTTGTTCGTTACCGGAGAAGGCAAAGACGACTCACGTACCATGTTCCTTTGGTTTCTAGTGAAACAGTAACCCTAGAAGAAAGGGTTGAACAAGACACACCTACAATAATGAAAGAGATGAAAGTGAGAGACGTGACAATTCCACGCACCACTAGTGTTACTTTTTGTATCCAGAAACCTGCACCTGGTGGGAGATTCGAACTGAAGCAGAATATGGTGCAACTATTGCACTCGAATAGACAATTCTTTGGTCTATCACATGAGGATCCGCAAGTGCATATAAAAAATTTCCTCGAGATCAGTGACACGTACATTCCAACTGGAGTGAACTCTGATTATGTGAGGCACACCCTATTTCCATTTTCTCTGCTTGGGGAAGCAAAAATATGGTTGAACCTTGAGCTTGTAAACTCCATAACATCATGGGATGATCTTGCCCAGAAGTTCTTGATAAGGTTCTTTCCATCCGGAAAACAGCCAAGCTGAGAAGCAATATATTATTCTTCCGACAAAAAAGAGGAGAAAACTTGTACCAGGCTTGGGACAGGTTTAAATCTATGTTGCTAAGTTGTCCACACCATTATCAAGCTAACGAGGTGATGGTCCACACCTTCATTGAAGAGTTAGAACCAAACACCAAGATTTTACTTGATTCTGCTGCAGGTGGACAGGCTTTGGAGAAGACATATGCTGAGTTGTTTACATTATTGAACAAAATTTCACAAGGAAATCCCGAGTGGAATGGAGGAGTAGTTAAACCGGTAGTGCAAAACACTGATGGAGTGTTGTAAGTGGATGCAGTGACAACTTTAACTGCATAAGTTGCTGCAATGCAAAATATGATGACCATGCACTTCAACAACTTGTCACTAGGACAACAACAAGCTCAGGTTAATATGGTACAGCAGCCACCAACATGGTTTTAGGTATGTGGGGGTGGAGATCACACTGCTGAGGTATGTGGATCAAACCTGGAATATGTGAATTTTGTAGGTAATGCACAGCAAGGAGGAATGCATCAGAATTATGGTAACACCTACAATCCAAGTTGGAGGAACCACCCAAACTTTTCATGGGATGGTGTTTAGAATCAACACCAAGGACAAAATCATTACAGGCCGCAAGGTGGTGGACAACACTACAATCAGCAAGGCCAGGAAACCAGCAGGCTGTTGAGCAGGGTGATATGAGTGTGGAGGAAATATTAAAACAGATTATGGCTGACCAAGCTAAGTTAGCAGCAGATGTCCAAAACAACCAACTAGCTACTCAGAATTTGGAGAAGCAGTTTGGTCAGTTTGTCAATGCCCAAAACTCACGGCCACAAGGGGTTTTCCTGGAAACACTGATCCAAACCCAAAATAGGTAAACGTTGTGAGTACCCGTAGTGGTCTTCCACTGGAAAACTTAACCACAAAAGCAAAAATTGTTGAAGAAAAAGGGAAGATGGTAGATGACTCTGGACCTAGTGAGCCAAGGAACTATGATGAGCCAAGAGCAAAACCACCTCTAGGGGTGGCAATTTGAGCCCATATTAATGAAATGAGTCCATTTTCCCCATATTTAATGACTTGGATCACTCATATTTTAATTGGTCAAATCAAGCTATTTTAAGAGTCTCTACAAATATGGTCAAAATGGGTTAAATATGGGCATCCATATTGACCATAATAGATCACTTGGTTTTCACTTCCACTCAAAATTCTTAATTGTGCTAAAAAATAAAAAAAATATTAATTTTTAAAAATTCAATTAATTTTCAAACTTAATTGAAAAAATTAGATTTTTTTTATTTTGGAAAACAAAAAAAAATTAGGGGTAGGTTGATGGAAGGGGGGGGGGGCGCTTTGAAGGTGGGGGGTGCCCGGGGGGAGAGGGTAATTTTTATTTTTATTTTGAAAAAACAGATTTTTTTATTTTTGGAAAACAAAAAAAATTTAGTTGTCGGTTGGTGGAAGGTGGAGGGTGGGGGTTCTCGGGGGAGGGGATAATTTTTTTTTTGGAAAACAAAAAAAATTTAGGGGTAGGTTGGTGGAAGGTGTGGGGGAGGGGGCAGGGGGTGCCCGGGGGAGGGGGTGATTTTTTTTTTTTGAAAAATAGGTTTTTTTAAATGGGTTAGAACCATTTTATCCAAACCATATTTGACCAAATCCATATTTGCCCATACTCTATTTGGGTGGATTGTAATCCAAACCATTTTTGCTCAATCCATCCAAATCCGATCCAATCCAACCATTTGCCACACCTAACCACCTCCTCCATTTCCACAAAAAATAAAAAAGTAGAAGGAGGAGGAATATTTTGGTAAGTTTATCGAATTCCTTGAATAGGTACATGCTAACTTGCCTTTAATTGATGTTTTGCAGGGCATTCCTAAGTATTCCAAATATGTGAAAGATATTGTGGCTAACAAGAGTAGGTTGGCGGAGTATACAATAGTGGCACTCACAGAGGAGTGCAGTTCTAGAATTTTAGAACAAGCTCCCAACTAAGTTGATAGATCCAGAGAGTTTCACTATTCAAATAAAAATTGGTAAGTGCATTGATGAAAGAGGGCTGTGTGATTTGGGACCAAGTCTCAACTTGATGCCTACATCCATGTTTCTTAAGTTGGGGCTAGGAAGACCCAAGACTACTACCATAATGTAGCAATTGGTTGACTGTTCGGTAGCAAGGTCGGACGACGTTATTTAGGATGTCTTAGTCCAAGTGGGAACTCACATTTTCCCTGTAGACTTTGTAATCTTGTATTTTGAGCCTTACCCGGAGGTCCCATTTATTTTGGGACGCCCATTCCTAGCTACTGGAGGTGCATTGATTGATGTGGCAGATGGTAGGCTGAAAATGACGACTCATGAAAAAGTAGAGGTCTTTGATGAGTACAAGGCAATGAAGCTGTCTGCGATTTGTGAGGAGTTGTCAACAATAACAATCATTGATAAAGAAACAACAGCCAGACATGTTGACGCCTAAGACCCTTTAGAGTGAGTATTGATTGGGCATCATATAGATGAGGATGTTGAAGCCCAGGAGCTGGCCAATATTCTAAATGTCCCAAATGTGAGTATGCTTCGGAAGTATGTGGAACCATTAAATAGAGTCTTGGGACCCTCTGCCAAGACAACAATTAAGGAAGCATCGTAGTTGGAGTTGAAAGCTCTTCCCTCTCACCTCAGGTATGCATTCTTAGATGATAATGAAATGTTACCCGTAATTCTTTCTCTTGCTTTGTCTGAAATACAGGTTGAAGCCTCTTTGAAAGTATTGAAAAGGAGAAAAAAAAGCAATAGGCATGGCATTAGCCCAGCCTTGTGCATGCACAAGATATTCATGGAGGAGGGACACAATTCAAGTGCAGAACCTCAGCGCAGATTAAATTTAGTGATGAATGATGCGGTGCACAAGGAGGTTATTAAATGGCTAGATGCTGGAATTGTACACCCCTATCTCTGATAGCAAGTGGGTCTACCCGGTTCAGTGTGTTCCCAAGAAAGGAGGCATGACAATAATCACAAATGAAAAAATGAGTTGATTCCAACTAGGACAGTGACAGGGTGGCGCATATGCATGGATTACATAAAACTGAATGAGGCCACTAGAAATAACCACTACCCAATTCCTTTCATTGATCAAATGCTGGACAGGTTAGCTGGGAAAGCGTATTACTATTTTCTGGATGGCTATTCAGGATATATTCAAATTGTGATTGCGCCAGATAACCAGGAGAAAACCACATTCACTTGTCTGTATAGGACATATGCCTTCATGAGAATGTCGTTTTGGCTGTGCAATGCCCCAGCCACATTCCAAATATGTATGATGGCAATTTCATGATATGGTCTAAGAGTTTGTGGAAATATTCATGGATGACTTCTTAGTGTTTGGGGAGTCTTTTGATAGGTGTCTGGAAAATTTGGACAAGGTGCTTGCCATATGTGAGGAAACCAATCTCGTCTTGAACTAGAAAAAATGTCATTTTCTAGTGAATGAGGGGATTGTATTGGGCCATAAGGTGTCAAAGCAAGGGATGGAAGTTGATTGTGCAAAAGTGGAAGTAATTGAAAAGCTACCCCTTAGTCTCTGTTAAAGGGGTAAGAAGATTCCTGGGTCATGATGGGTTCTACAGAAGATTCATTAAGGATTCCTCTAAGACTTTAAGACCTATGTGCAGTCTACTAGAGAAGGAGGTGAAATTCGTCTTTGATGAGCAGTGCATTCAAGCTTTTGAAGAAGAATTTGAACTGACTCAAATTGGCAACTTTCTTTTGAACTGATGTGTGATGCAAGCGATGTGGCTGTAGGGGCAGTATTAGTGCAAAGGAAGGAGAAAGTGTTTCACTCTATCTACTATGCGAGAAAAACTTTGGATGCATCTTAAGCCAACTATACAGTGACCGAGAAGGAAATGATATCCTTGGTCTATGCCTTTGACAAGTTACGATCTTACCTGGTAGGGACTAAATTTGTTGTTTATACTAACCATTAAGCTATCATGTACATTTTCAATAAGAAGGATGCAAAGACGTGGCTGATTAGATGGATTCTGTTGCTGCAAAAATTCGCATAGAGATCAAGGACCAAAAAGGTTCTGAAAATCAAATTGCAGATCACTTGTCCAGGTTGGCGAGTTCATCTTATGTTGGGGAGGAAATTCAGATTTAGGAAGAGTTACCTGATGAAAAATTATTGGCTTTAGAGGTAGTTGAATTACCGTGGTATGCATATATTGTCAACTACCTGGTAAGCGGAGTGTTTCCACCTAGTGCAACTACACATTAAAAGAAGGACCTGGAAAAATGATAAGGCGGTGTGTACCTCAGTCTGAGATGAAACAAGTGATGTATAGCTGCCACACGTCTGCATATGGTGGTCATCATGGAGGTGAGTATATTGCCCATAAAGTGCTCCAATCAGGTTTTTTCTGGCCTACTTTGTTCAAAGATGTTGCAAGTTATGTGAAAAGTTGTGATCAATGCCAGAGGATGGGAACTGTTTACAGACGACATGAAATGCCATTGCACAACATCTTGGAGGTCGAAATATTTGATGTCTGGGGGATTGATTTCATGGGACCATTCCCACCTTCCAATGGTAATCAATATATCCTTGTGGCTGTAGATAACATGTCAAAGTGAGTTGAGGAAGTGGCTCTAACTACAAACGATGATAAAGTGGTGCTGATGTTTTTGAAGAAGCACATCTTCACTCAGGTTAGGACTCAAAGAGAAATAATTAGTGATGGAGAGAAGCATTTAATCAATCAATTGGTGAAGAATATCTTGGCTAAGTATGGGGTCCGTGAGTCCGTCACAACGTGGCTACAACTTATCACCCATAAACCAGTGGGCAGGTGGAAGTGTTAAACCGTGAGGTGAAGAAAATTCTATAGAAAACAGTGAATGCTCAAAGGAAGGATTTGGCGATGAGGCTATATGATGCACTATGGACGTACATGACAGCGTATAATACGCTAATAGGGACTTCTCCCTATCACTTGGTGTTTGGTAAAGCTTCCCACCTTCTAGCTGAATTAGAACATCAGGTTTATTGGGTAGTGAATAAGTTGAATCTGGACCCAGAGTTAGCCGAGAGAAATCCATGGGCCAGCTACACGAATTAGAGGAGTTCAGACTCCATGCTTATGAGAATGCGAAGCTCTATAAGGTAAAGACAAAACGTTGGCATGAGAAACATATCATATCACAAATCTTTGAGCCTCGACAAAAGGTATTGTTGTTTAATTCTAGGTTGAAGTTGTTTCCAGGTAAGCTGAAGTCAAGGTGGAGTGGACTATTCGAGATGGTACGCATGACCAACCATGGAGATGTAGAATTATGAAATGAAGGTAAACAGTCCATGTTTATAGTGAATGGACAAAGGGTGAAGTACTATTTCAGGCAAGAGGTAGATCATGAGGAAGATGTGTTTGAGTTGAGCAATGAATGATGGGGGAAGCTGAGTCGTGCTGCGACGTTAAATCAGGCGCTACTCGGGAGGAAACTCATAACTTTGTACACTACTGAGATTTTATTGCATTTGATTTTTGTAGAATAGTTTAAATTTGTTTTCTTTTTTTAGTTTCAGGGTGGTTTAGTTTATTTTTGTATTTGTAGGTTGTAATAACAATTTTTTTATCAAGAAATAGTGGAGTCCGCGACCTGGGCACGTCGGGGACTTGATACTGCCAAGTGAGGTTCCCCAAGGTGGGGGAACAGAAAGTTACAAGTGTTGTCCCAACATCTTTGATCGCGGACTTGGGCCTGCATGATGAGACGATGGTACATTGAGTAATAGTTGAGGCTGTGACCTAGGCGCGTCGCGGACTTGGTTCTGCCAAGCGAAGCTCGCCCAAGGTAAAGAAGAAAATCCCAAGGGTAGTCCGTGACAGTCCCGCATCGCGGACCTGTTAAGATATTTTTGGGTTTTTCATTAAAAAGTCAGGTTTTACCCAATTTCCCCATTAAAACCCGACCCCCATCCCCTTTTAACTCCCAAAACGCCCCCTAACGCTTATTCTTTCATGAAATTGAAAAAAATACTCTCCCTCTTTAACCCTAACTCCTTCTTTCACATTATATTTGTGTCGAGAAGTTGAAATATCCTTATCAAGTTCTTCGAGTTTCATCGTTCTAAGCACTCAAGGTATGTTTTCTACTTCTCTTATTCCTTCCTTTGGATGAATTATTGAGGTTAGTGCTCATATTAATGTTGTTGATGGGTGAAATTTTTGAAATTGATGGTACCTTGTGAAAACAATGATAATGGGGGAAGATCTTAAATTCTTCAACCTAAATTAGGGTACCTATGACCATAAACCTTTTTGAATGATTATGGGTGGACTAATAAATGGGGGTAAAAGAAGTTATTGGGTTAAAAATGGAGGTTATGTGAAGTCTTTAGTAGCAAACATGTTGTGAGGGGAAAGATGGAGTAAAATCACCGTTGTTGGTTCGAAGTCTTGAGTAGAATCAAATTAAGAATGGGGACTATGTGCTTAAACTGTGATGGGTTTGCAAATAAAATACTTATAATGACAATGGGAAGTCTGAGTACCTTGTTGTTTGCATAATTATGTTTAAAATTAGTGTGGGATAAGTCTTGCATATTGTTCTTAATGACTGAAATTAGCATTGTCTTAATTTCAGGATATTATGTCTGGAACTCAAAGACCAGGCAAAGCGGTTGCGTCTAGTAGCCGTAAGAGAGTGAGGACGGGGACAACCATTCCTCCGGCACCTGCAGTCCAAAGAGGTCAAACCCAACGCTACGGTATCAAGGTAGTCACACCTGAGGGCAAAAAGTGGTACAAAACACACACTTAAGCCAAATATTGTTCGGATGTGGTAATTGATGATGTGCAATTTGAGATGGATTTCCCTCGAATCATGCGCCACCTATAAGAATTGAATATGGTATTCATCTTCCAAGATCCTATGGATTGCAATGTGAATGTGGTTTGGAAATTCTATGCAAATTGGAAACCCGTTGCTCGGTCTCATTTCGTGACAATGCGTGGTGTTGAGGTTCAACTCACACCCTTGGCCATAAATAAATTATTGGGCACTATAGAAGCCTCGTTCAGACTAGGTTAAACATCAACCCTCCCTATCAATAGATTAGACACACTCTATGTGGGGTACAATCCACTGCTAAATGGATTAGGAATGGGCACCGAGGCTACCATCAAACCTACCCATATGCCCACATGAATTGAGAAGTTATGGTTTGGCTTAAAATCGTCATGAACAGCTTGATCCGGGACTTACATTTCACTGAGGTGACCCGAGACCGAGTTTGCTTGGTCTATTCTCTAATGAAGGATATGCCCATCAATGTGGGAGCGGTGTTGAAGTCGGCCATGCGAAAGGCAAGAGTGCATAGAGGTCGAAGATATGCTTTTGGGGGATTAATCACTAGTTTGTGCAGGAGGGAAGCACTCCCAGAGGAAAGTGTGGATTACATAGCTCCCTTGTTCACCACACCACTAGATGTCACGAAAAAAAGGAGCTTGAAAATGATCATGGGTCTGCTCTTAGAACAGCGAAGCGCAACAAGAGGGATGATATGAATACGACTCACATGTATGGGCTTGAAATGTTGCACCACAAAATTGGGTGCTGGGCTTCCACTCCGGAGTAGTTGAGCAAAATGTAAAGTAGGTACCCCCCTCAATGAGCATCCCCAAGCAATGCTAGGACTATGTCCGATATTTCTGGAGCCTATATGGGATGATGTCCCCACTGATGAGGACAAACGAAGAACCATGTCGGACAATGAATCTGATTCTAATGAGGAGGAGGTTGAACCTTTGACTCATGAAGGAACTGAATGTGATGATGGCATGGACCAGTAATCAGGCAAGTACCCACCCTACTTTATTTTCATTTTGATATATGTGTCACATTAGGGATAGTGCTACATTTTTAAGTGTGGGATGGGGTGACATATATGTGTAAATAGATTTGTATTGCTATTTTGGTTGTTTATTTTGTTTTGGGTTCCTTGGAAGTTGTTTTCGGTTCTTTTGCCAAGGATAGTCCCATTGAATCGTACAAAAAAAGGATTTTGTTTTTCTAGGATTGAGGGTCGTAGTTGAGTCGCATTTTCCTATGATAGATGTATGATGACCGTCTTAAGGGAAATTTTCTTCATTAGGTTTGAAGGGTTGGCATATTACCGGATAGACAACTAGGCTTTTTTACGTGACTAAAAAATGACGTATGCTTAAAATAATTCATGCTATTGTTTGGGAAAGAGTCCATAGTAATCACTTTTGAGTTGAATATATGCCATGTGTGTAAGGTTTGTGCATTCCATGCTGCTAATTGATGTCTAGAACTTGCCCGGTGTGTCTGTAAAATGAAATATAGGATATGGAGTTGAGGAAGTTATATAGGAATTTCTTTGATAGCCTTGTTTTGTTTTCTTGTACCCACTATGATATATATCCATAATTAACCACTTCGAGCCTTTGACTTATTCTTTGGTAGCCTAACATGAAGCTTATTCCCGTTCCATCTATGGCTTTTAAATTTGATCCAAAAGCTCCTAAGCGCTTTTAGCGGACAATAGTGAAGGAAAATAAAGATCAAGTGTGAAGCTCCTGAGCATGATTCACTGATAGTTGAAATAAAGATTTATGGCTTGTTGTTAGGGATAAAAAAAATGAATAAATGAATGAATTTTGAATACCATAGAGTAAAGGGCAGAGAAGCTAAAAGGAAGGGCAAACAAGAAAAAGGTTGCTAAAAGAAGGTTGACAAATGAAGATTGTCTTATATTAAAGCGTTTGGGAATGTAATCACTGTTCATAGCCAAAAATAGTACCTACCCGTCCCCTAGCCTACATTACAACCCTTAAAGACCTAGTTGATCTTGAACATCCGCATTCTTGAAAGTAGTGGCGCAGTTGATGAGTCCACGATTTGGACTCATTTAGGGCTTTATTTTAATAGATTTAGTGTCCTCAAATGCATATTTTGTGCCAATAACTGATGTAAATCCTTGATTTTCAGGTATTTGGATTGAGGAACAAAGCATGGACACTAATGATAAAAAAGGAACAAGGCAGCTGAAAGAACAAAGAAAAGAAGGCATGATGATCGCCTAACCCATTGGGTGAGTCGCCGAATGGCCATGGTCTCATCTAATGTTCCAGTGTGCTAAGCCCTGAAGGGGAAAATCAAGTCGGCGATAGAAAAGAGCAGTCGGTGAGTCGCCGAACGGTTCCGTGATGTAGTACTAGATTGCCCAAAGTTACAGAACTTGAAGATGTTGAAGGCCAAAGCAAAAAGACGATGGAATTGTCCAAAGGGCAGATCGGCGATCCCGACTTATTTCGCTGAATGGTCCTTTGCAGCTCATTTTTGGCGACTATAAATACATTTTTAAATTCTTAGTTTGGTATCTAGTTTTTATTATAGAATCATAATTATCAGTTTTGAAGTAGAGAGCTTAGAACTGAGAGTATTGAGACAATATTTCCTTAGCTTTGAGATTTGAAGATTTTCATTTTTGAGAAATTGGAAGTGGGTCTTTGAGATTCTTCAACCTTGACCTTTGTAAAGACGAAATTAATCTTACCCAGTTGATGGAAACACAATTTGGTAACGATTTTTTTTATCTTTTTATGATGTCTAGCTAATACCCCAATTCTTGGGGTGTGATTATGTGATTATATGTTGATTTAGCTGCTGGGTATTGTTAATTCATAGTGTAAATGTTGTTTAAAAGTGATTTCATTCAGTAATTGTGGCTTAATCTAAAGGGTTGTAGTTGCAAATCCAACTCTACCTTCGTGTTTTTGGCTTGCTCGAGAGAAAGGTTTTAAAACCAAGATTACTGATGTGCTTGTCTGTGGGTATTGGGTTGTCATGGGTTCAGCTCGAGAGAGTGAATCCTAAACCCTTTTCCACACATTCAGCTGGAGAGAGTGAATGGACTAAAGCATAGTCTGTTCTTAATTGCTTCTTATTGGTGTTCGAGAGAAACCAATTTGATTCGGGGTAAATTGTTCGAGAGAAAGTTTATCCCCACTAAAGTCTAGCTTATTCACTGATTTACAGCTAATTACTATTAATTGCGATCACCCATTTGTCTACCTTAGCCCATAATCCAATCACATCCCAAGAACCCGTCTCTATACTTGTTTTATTCGTGTTAAATAGTCTGGCTAAAGGTTGACACATCTTCTTTCATTTCTTTCAAAATCTTGTCTGACCCCTAAACTTTGTTGAGGATACGAGAAAGCATATCCTCAGACCGGCCACCTTCCGAATCCTTTGGCTTTTGGCGCTTATGGGGAGGCAGATACCTATCCTTCTCCCCATCCTTCCAATTGGGATTTCGATCCCTCCATTCCCGGTCACGATCCTTCCAACCTTAATCCTTATTCCAACCTTGGTTACCACCTTGCCTCAGGTAGTTTGAATGATAACCACCACCTTGTTTGGCTAGGAAATTCACCTCTTCATTATACAAGGCCTCAAACTTGGACTCATCTGGATTAACAAACCCGACACCCACGACATTGACACCTCGAGCACCAGCTCCCATCAAAATTTTGGACAAAATGTCAAGTTGTGTCATGATCTTGGCCATATTCCGGTCCCTATCTTGGTCTTTCTCCAATTGCTCCTTGGTCAATTTGAATGTGAGAGGGGAGACCTGTTCTTCACGGGTATACCACACCCTGTTGATTGTGGTCATGCCATTCAAGAGCTGAGCCGCTTTCACATAAGGTTGATGCATCAAACCTCCTGGAAAAAGTTGGTCAGCAACACCCTTATTTACCGAGTCAAGACTCTGGTAAAAATACTGCAACAACACGTTGTCAGGCAAGCCATGAGTTGGGAATTTAAGCATCAACTTCTTGAATCGCAGCCAAGTTTCATGAATTGGCTCACCTTCCAGATGCTTGAAGCTCTGAATGTTGTCCCGAAGAGTCATCATCTTCAAAGTAGGGAAAATCGCACTTGAAATGTAGCGACCAACTCCTCCCACGAAGTGATTGATTCACGTGGAAATTCAGCCAGCCACTTACAAGCTTCTCCCATTAAAGAGAATGGGAACAACCTCAACTGGACCGACTCTTGGGATATGTTCTTGAAGGAGAAGGGTCCGCATACATCCACGAAGTTTCTAATATGCTCATGGGGATCCTCATGAGCCAAGCCAATGAACAACCCCTTCAATTGCAAGAGCTACAACATAGTACTTGTGATGTGGAACACTGCATTCCCTTCAGACGGAGGCAAGCGAATGGCACCAATACCACCCATAAGATTGTGGTCATTAGCATTAGGCTCGTTGACATCGTTGAGGTTTACGATGTCATCTTGATGGCCTACTTCGCAGCCATTGCTGCCATTCACACTCATACTTCCTGTTTCAAACACAAACAAGCAAAACAAAACTAAAATTAAGTAAGTTCAACTATGACTAACAAGAACAAAATTCAAGTTAACTAAAAGTTCTCAAATAACACCACTCCTCGGCAGCGGCGCCATTTTGATTTCACGTATCAAAGACACTTCATCCAATACTAAGCGTCAACGCTCGTTAGTTAGTAATATAACCCAACTAAGTGAGTTGGGGTTGAATCCCATAGGGAGTGGTATGTATTTGAGAATCAATAGACAAGCATGAATATGTTTAAGTCAATCATAAGTAAAAACATTTACGATTAAAAGCATGGCTCAAGTTTGGGGTGACACAAGTGTCAAATAACAAGGGGGGTTTGATTGTAATTATCAACTACAACATCAAATAACATGAATAAAACAAGTATAGAGACGGGTTCTAGGGATGGAATTGGATTATGGGCTAAGGTAGACAAATGGGTGATTGACATTTATAGTGAATAACTATAAATCAGTGAATAAGCTAGACTTTAGTGGGGATAAACTTTCTTTCAAATAATTTACCCCGAATCAAATTGGTTTCTCTCAAACACTAATAAGCATTAATTAAGAACAACTTATGCTTTAGTCCATCCACTCTGTCAAGCTGAATGTGTGGAAAAGGGTTTAGGATTCACTCTCTCGAGCTAAACCCATGACAACCCAATACCCACAGACCATCAAATCAGTAATTTTAGTTAAAAACCTCTCTCTCGAGCAAGCCAAAAATACAAAGGTAGAGTTGCATTTGAAACTACGACCCTTTAGATAAATCCATAATTACTGAATGAAATTACTTTTAAATAGCATTTATACTATCAATTAACAATCCCCAGCAGCTAAATCAACCCATAATCACATAATCACACCCCAAGAATTGGGGTTTTAGCCAGACATAATAAAAGGATAAAAATTGTTACCAAAATGTGTTTCCATCAAATGGGTAAGATTAATATTGTCTTTACATAGGGCTAAGATGAAGAATCTTCAACACCCACTTTCAATTTCTTAGATATGGAAATCTTCGAATCTTCAAAGCTAAGGAAATATTGTCTCAATACTTTCAGTTCTAAGCTCTCTATTTCAAAACTGATAATTATGATTTTATAATAAAAACTAGATACCAAACTAAGAATTTAAAAATGTATTTATAGCCACCAAAAAGGTGATGCGAAGGACCATTCGGCGCAATAAGTTGGGATTGCCGATCCACTCGACGATCCGCCCTTTGGTCAATTCCATTTCCTTTTTGATTTGGCCTTTAGTATCTTCAAGTTCTGTAACTTTGGTCAATCTAGCACTGCATTGCGGAACCGTTCAATGACTCGCCGACTGCTCCTTTCTATCGCCAACTTAATTTTCTCCTTCAGGGCTTGGCACACTGTAACTTTAGGCGAGATCATGGTCATTCGGTGACTCGCCCAATGGGTTAGGCGATCATCAAGCCTTCTTTTCTTTGTTCTTTCAGCTGCCTTGTTCCCTTTTGCTCATTAGTGTCCATGCTTTGTTCCACAATACAAATACCTAAAAATGAAGGATTTACATCAGTTATTAGTACAAAATATGCATTTGAGGACACTAAATCTATTAAAATAAAGCCCTAAATGAGTCCAAATCATGGACTCATCAACATATTTGTGTTCATAAATAAATATGTTGATGAGTCCACATAAACAAGGAAATCACGCATTGTGTTTATCTTTGTGAGTGTGAGTGTTGCATTTTATTTCAGAGCTTTAAATTGTTGAACAATTGTGTGTGAATATGGAATCATTCTTTGTGTGAGGGAATTTGACTACCTTTGTTGAGCTTGAACCTGCATTTGAAGCAAGTATTCTGAGCTAGAGAATCTTTGATAATGGTGAGTCATAACTTGAATCTTTGAGTGCAAAATTGATCCTTTGTATAGCACTGTTTGAGACATCCTTTTTGAACTGCTGAACTTGAGTTTTACTTGAGGACAAGCAAAAGTTTAAGTTGGGGGTGTTGGTGAGTCCACGATTTGGAATCATTTAGGGCTTTATTTTAATAGATTTAGTATCCTCAAATGCATATTTTGTGCCAATAACTGATGTAAATCCTTGTTTTTTAGGTATTGTAACGACCCGTAAATTGAATAATTGAAACTAGAGCCTAACTTGTGTGTGTTTGAGTTTGGTGTGAGGTTTGAGGGTGTTTAATATTGTCCCAAGCCAGGGTTGAGGGGCTTAGGGGTTAAACGTCAAGGTACGACTCCCCAAGGACCACCCTAGGGGTCCTTGAGGAGGACCCTAAGATGAACCCCCAAGATCCTTGAAACCTACAAGCTACCCCAAAATTGGTGAACTACAAAAGGGGACCACGCCTCGTAGGTCCATCCACACCCCGTGGATGGCCTCCATAGGTAATGGACCCCAAAACCAAGCCACAGTCCCAAACCATGCTTGACCAGGATGGGGAGTGACCCATACCACGGTCCGTGGTTTGGTGGTCGTGGCTCACCCCTGCAAAAGCTGCAATGGTTCGACCATTGTATGGTTGAATTGGTAAATTCACCCTAAGTCTAGTTTAGTTGGGGGACGGTTTTAATTAGCTATTTAAGGAATTTTAAGAGTTTTTAAAGTATTAAAATATATTTCCAATTCATTATTTCAAAACACCCCAAAGTTAGAAACCTCTCTTTTCAAAAGTTCTCTCTCTAGAAACCTCCATTGGAGGTGAAGACTTCAAGCTTGCAAAGTCAAAATCTTCAAGTTTTTCAAGAGATTTTCGTGGATTTTTTCCATTAAAGGTATGGTGGTCTTCATCCTTGACTTATTATCTTTCAAGGAGCCAATTTCAAAAGTGATTCCAAATCTCCAAGTTTACCTAAAACACCAAGATTTCAATCTATGCATGGGTTCGATTCAAACCAATTTCTAAAGGCTTTATTGCAATAAATTATGAACGAATTATGGATTTAAAGTTGAATTAAGATGATTTCTACCTAGAACCCATGTTTTCCCCTAAATTCTTAAGTTGTGATTTGAGATTGGGATTTGATTGTTTATGAAGTATGTGAATTTTTTATGAGTATATGAATATAGAATGTTGAAATTATGCTGTTACTCTTGCCTAATTGTATTGATCTAAGGTGTGTGGGTGAATGTGATCCATGGCCTTGAAAGACAAGATGTGAAGGTTAAGGTATGATTATGATGTGAAAGATATATGTATGTGGATTCAATGATAGTATGTTGATCATGTTTAGATTGTAATTGTATATCTAGAATTGGTAGGCTTATGCATCCTATTCTTGTATAAATAAATGTAAAAATGAATGTGATCTCTTGAATTGGTAGGGTAAGGCATCATTTTCTTGTATTGATGAATGTGATCATGAATGATGTATCTTGAATTGGTAGGCTAGGGCATCCTCTTATTATATAATGAATGTATCTTGACTTAATGTCTTAATGTCTTGAATTGGTAGACATATTGTTGGTAGCCTTTCATGAATGAATGAATGAATAAAGAAGTATTCTAGGCTAAACCTTTGTTCGGTAGACCTAATGTTGATGGCCTTTCATGAGGAGTCTAGGAACCAATGTGATGTTAAAATTTAGATCGATAGACCTAAAGGTGGTGGCTCTTCCTTGTGTAAAATGATAAACCTTGAAAGGGTAGACCTAATGGTGGTGGACCTTTCTTGTGTGAAATGATGAACCTAGAAATGGTCGACCTAATGGTGGTGTCTCTTTCTAGGAAAGTCAATGAGCTATCCTTTTAATGTACAATAAAGTGGTATACCTAATGTTGGTAGCAATTTCATGTTTGATGTACTTTGGGTCGGTAGGCCTAATGTTGGTGGCCTTCTCTAGTACAATAATGTAATGTGAATGAAACTACTCTACGGAAATGTAGGCTAAGCACCGAGAGGATATTTGTAAGCTGGAGGTTCTCCCCACGTTAGGCCAAATTTCAATGAACATTTTTCATATCCCATAACTATGTGCCCACATAGGTCCTAGCTAGTGGATCCACCTAAGCTAATGAACCACTCTTCCTTAGGCAAGTAGACCACATTTTTATAGTGTGGGGTTATATGACACCGGATTCTATGTCTAGCTTACACGGTCTATGTCGGTTAAACACTTATTCCCATCATGTGAGATGTGCTTTATGGTTTCTTGATGAGTTCTATGAAGTGTGGGTGGTAGTATGGGATGCCATCCATGCATTGCACGAGTAGGCTTTGAGAGGGTTATAGTGAGTTCTCTAAGTCTTAATGACTAATGTATGAAAGTCCTCTAAATGAAGTTAATGAAAAATGTTTACTTATATGCTTAAATGTAAAGATGCATGCTATACTTGGATTGTATTATGAGTTACTTGTTATGACTTATGGTAAATGAATGTGCCTTGCTTATGGTGACTTCAAAGGAGTACATAGTGTGAGTAGTAGTATGGGATGCTACTTGAACATTGCACAAGTATGACTTAGGGGTTGTCTTAGATGATGGTCCTTATGTGATGATATGTCTTATCAAAGGTTTATGTCTCTTATGTATGTGTATTGGTGAAGATGGAAAGGTTGAATGTTAAGTTCACTTTTGGTGACCTTAATATGGTACTTTTGTGTGGATGGTGGTATGGGACGCTATCCATACATTGCACAAGGTATAACTTGAAGGTTACTTGAGGTGAAGGCTTATGTGAAGGTAATGGTTTATATGTTGATTATATCTCTATTGTGATAAATGACTTGTATGTTGGTTGTGTTTGAATATTATGCTAAGACCTCTTATACATATGTTCATGAAGTTTTATCAAAATGGCATAAAAGCATGACTTTCAAATAAAATGTCCGTTTTAAACATGTTTTTGCATGGCTATCATACTTAGTATTTAGTTGTGCTAACCCATTCTTCTTCTATGTTTTACTACAAGTGTAGGTTCCGGCAAGTGAGTTGCTTTACCTAGTTGAAGCTTGGATTAGAGATTCTCCAATACTACGTGGTATGATCTCATAGATCGAGGACAAGTGTTTAGATGTTTCCTTTCTTTTCATGTAAAAGACTATTGTAGACTTTTTGATTTTAAAGGGTCGTGACCCTACTTATGTTTCAGATGTTGTTTTTAGATGGCCATGTGAGACAATAGACTTCCGTTGTATCTTTCAAAAGATTTTAATGAGTATTTTTATTGTATGGTTTTAAATAAAGTTTTAATTTCGTACTATTTCTCTTATCGAATGCAATGAAATGCTATGAGGCTTGTATGAGACCCCTTCAGGGTAAAGTACGCCGTGTCGCACCTAGGGGATAGCCTTGGGTCGTGACAAACATCATATCAGAGCATAAGATTTTGGAAATTGTTTTTAGGTTGATGTGTCACAAGCCACTTCTAGTAGAGTCTTGTTTATCGGTGTGAGTCGCGACACATCTATGAGCGAGAGGCTATATGATGTTAGTAAGTTACACTTCTTTCATTATTCTTCAAGTCATGCCATAGAGTTTAACTCTAGAATGTCTTTCTCTTATTCCTTATCCGATGGTCTTTAGGGTATGGCCATTTGAAAGGCTTATGCTAGAAGGAGTGAGGGAGGAAGGTTGGTTGTGATGCCAAATATGGCTATGTGACTTGTTGAGGTTTGAGGTGATAGATTGTGATGTTGTCTTTAGTATAAATGGGTTGCTTTAAGATTATGCTTAAATGATGGTAGAACCCGGCTTAGTTATGATGAGTTTTGAGGTATGTTGAAAGATTTGATGAAATGTGGTGTTTTAGAAATGTCTTGATGGGATGAGTGAGTAGACTCCTCTAAGAAAGGTAGAAATGTAATTCACTTTGGGTTAGAATCCTCTTGTGTGATGAGTGTGAAGGTTTAGTGATG
The DNA here is from genome assembly GCA_029582725.1 of Solanum chiquidenum. NCBI lineage: Eukaryota > Viridiplantae > Streptophyta > Magnoliopsida > Solanales > Solanaceae > Solanum > Solanum chiquidenum. Next base: position 42,640 of record JAJOOS010009324.1, read on the forward strand.
TTTTTCTCTGACCTTAGAATGGAAAGAAGTGAAGTTTAAAAGAGCTTGTATAGGCTTACTCCCAAGTGGGGAGATAATGTGCTTAGATGGTAAGGTCATTGAGTGTCTTTGATATTCATGAGTTAGGCTTGCTTGATTATCTCACCATAAAAGGTAGTGAGTTTGAGGAGTTTAGACCCGGTGTGGTAGACTCATATGAGACCTTGAGTGATGTTGGTAAGGTTGTTTGTGAGCAAGAGTTGCTTAATGAGGACCTACCTAGTTTAAAAGCACTGGTGTGTTGATAGTTCCTTATAGATTGTGAATGTCTTGTTGAGGTTCATATGTTGTCTTCATGTTAGCGTTAGTTGGGTTTTCTCCTAAGTGGGGGATAGTATGTTGAATAATAAGGTTGTTGAGAGTTTTGAAATCCTTATCTCTTTCCTTCTATTCCTATTCAAGCTTGAGACCAAGAGTTCCTTGTAGCTTGTTTCATGTTTTGGAGTCATGTGTGAATATGTGTTTCTATTGTCTCCTCATGTTATGCATGTTCTTAATGAGTTTATGTTTAAATGAGAAGATGAGTTTTCATGAATTATGTTCCTCATGTTAATGTGCATTTAGTATGAGTTGCTTATATGCTTCATGAGGGTAAATGTTGAACATGTCTAAATGTGTTTTTATGAAGAAATTGTATAATGTGCTTAATGTTGTTATGATGAGCATGATGTGAGTTGGAGAAGGTAATTCCTCCACTGAAATGAGAAATGTTGAAATTATGATGAATAATGAGTTTGTAGAAGTAGTTCCTACTTTCTTATGTTGAATTGAGCTTATTGATGTGGAGTTGATATTTCCTCCTAGTTTAGTGCATTTTTTTATGATGTTGCATGCATGATGGGATGCTAGTCTTGAGTCGCTAATCCCTTAATGTGTTAAAAGTGTCATTTGAGGATGAATGTTCCTAAGTGGGGGATAATGTAACGACCCGTAAATCGAATAAGTGAAACTAGAGCCTAACTTGTGTGTGTTTGAGTTTGGTGTGAGGTTTGAGTATGTTTAATGTTGTCCCGAACCATGGTTGAGGGGTTAAACATCAAGGTATGACTCCCCATGGACCACCCTAGGGGTCCTTGAGGAAGACCCTAAGCCTAACCCCCAAGACCCTTTGAAACCTACAAGCTGCCCCAAAATTGGTGAACTACGGAAGGGGACCACACCCCGTATGTCCATCCACGCCCCGTGGATGGCCTCCGTAGGTCATTGCCCCCAAAACCAAGCCACAATACCAAACCACGCTTGACCAGGACGGGGAGTGACCCAGACCATGGTCTGTGGTTTGGTGGTCGTGGTTCACCCCTGCAAATGTTGCAATGGTTCAGCCAATGTGGGAATGAATTGGTAAATTCACCCTGAGTCTAGTTTAGTTGGGGGACGGTTTTAATTAGTTATTTAAGGTATTTTAAGAGTTTTTAAAGTATTAAAACATATTTCCAATTCATTATTTCAAAACACCCCAAAGTTAGAAACCTCTCTTCTCAAAAGTTCTCTCTCGAGAAACCTCCATTGGAGGTGAAGACTTCAAGATTCCAAAGTCAAAATCTTCAAGTTTTTCAAGATATTTTCGTATATTTATTCCATTAAAGTTATGGTGATCTTCATCCTTGACTTATTATCTTTCAAGGAGCCAATTTCAAAAGTGATTTCAAATCTCCAAGTTTACCCAAAAATCCTAGATTTCAATCTATGCATGGGTTCGATTCAAACCAATTTATAAAGGCTTTATTGCATTAAACTATGAATGAATTGTGGATTTAAAGTTGAATTAAGATGATTTCTTCCTAGAACTCGTATTTTCCCCCAAATTCTTAAGTTGTGATTTGAGATTGGGATTTGATTGTTTATGAAGTATTTGAATTGTTTATGAGTATATGAATATAGAATGTTGAAATTATGCTATTACTCTTTCCTAATTGTATTGATCTAAGGTGTGTGGGTGAATGTTTTCCATGGCCTTGAAAGACAAGATGTGAAGGTTAAGGTATGATTATGATATGAAGGATATATGTATGTGGATTCCATGATAGTATGTTGATCATGTTTAGATTGTTATTGTGTTATTGATTGAAAGCATATTCACAATTAACACTCATGAATGATGATGATGGAATATGAAAGGTTCTATAATGTAATGTTGTATATCTAGAATTGGTAGGCTTATGCATCCTCTTCTTGTATAAATGAATGTAAAGGTGAATGTGATCTCTTGAATTGGTAGGCTAAGACATCCTTTTATTGTATTGATGAATGTGATCATGAATGAAGTATCTTGAATTGGTAGGCTAGGGTATCCTCTTCTTGTATAATGAATGTATCTTGACTTAATGTCTTGAATTGGTAGACCTAATGTTGGTAGCCTTTCATGAATGAATGAATAATGAAGTATTCTAGGCTAAACCTTGGATCGGTAGACCTAATGTTGGTGGCCTTTCATGAGGAGTCTAGGAACCAATGTGATGTTAAACCTTGGATTGGTAGACCTAATGGTGGTGGCTCTTCCTTGTGTGAAATGATGAACCTAGAAACGGTAGACCTAATGGTGGTGGCTCTTTCTAGGAAAGTCAACGAGCTATCCTTGTAATGTACCATGAAGCGGTAGACCTAATGTTGGTAGCTCTTTCATGTGTGATGTACTTTGGGTCGGAAGGCCTAACGTTGGTGGACTTCTCTAGTACAATAATGTAATGTGAATGAAACTACTCTATGGGAATATAGGCTAAGCACCGAGAGGTTATGGTAACATGGAGGTACTCCCCACGTTAGGCCGGATTTCAATGAACATCTTTCATATCTCATAACTATGTGCCCACATAGGTCCTAGCTATTAGATCCACCTAAGCTAATGAACCGCTCTTCCTTAGGCAAGTAGACCACCTTTTTATGGTGTGGGGTTATATGACACCGGATTCCATTCTAGCTTACATGGTCTATGTCGGTTAAACTCTTATTCCCATCATGTGAGATGTGCTTTATGGTTTCTTGATGAGTTCTATGAAGTGTGGGTGGTAGTATGGGATGCCATCCATGCATTGCACAAGTAGATTTTGAGAGGGTCATAGTGAGTTCTGTAAGTCTTAATGACTAATGTATGAAAGTCCTCTAAATGAAGTTAATGAAGAATTTTGACTTATATGCTTAAATGTAAAGATGCATGCTATACTTGGATTATATTATAAGTTATTTCCTTGTTATGACTTACGGTATATGAATGTGCCTTGCTTATGGTGACTTCAAAGGAGTATTTACTTTGAGTAGTAGTATGGGATGCTACTTGCACATTGCACAAGTATGACTTAGGGGTTGTCTTAGGTGGTGGTCCTTATGTGATGATATGGCTTATCAAAGGTTTATGTCTCTTATGTATGTGTATTTTTGAAGATGGAAAGGTTGAATGGTAAGTTCACTTTTGGTGACCTTAATGTGGATGGTGGTATGGGATGCTATCCATACATTGCACAAGGTATAGCTTGAGGGTTACTTGAGGTGAAGGCTTATGTGAAGGTAATGGTTTCTATGTTGATTATGTCTCTATTGTGATAAATGACTTGTATGTTGGTTGTGTTTGAATATTATGCCTCTTATACATATGTTCATGAAGTTTTATCAAAATGGCATAAAAACATGACTTTTAAATAAAATGTCCGTTTTAAGCATGTTTTTGCATGGCTATCATACTTAGTACTTAATTGTGCTAACCCATTCTTCTTTTATGTTTTACTACAAATGTAGGTTCCGGCAAGTGAGCTGCTTTCCCTAGTTGAAGCTTGGATTAGAGATTCTCCAAGACTAAGTGGTACGTCCTCATAGATCGAAGACAAGTGTTTAGGTGTTTTCTTTCTTTTCATGTAAAAGGCTATTGTAGACTTTTCGATTGTAAAGGGCGGTGACCCTACTTATGTTTCAGATGTTGTTTTTAGATGTCCATGTGAGACAATAGACTTCAGTTGTGTCTTTCAAAAGATTTTAATGAGTATTTTGATTGTATGGTTTTAAATAAAATTTTAATTTTGTACTATTTCTCTTATCGAATGCAATGAAATGCTATGAGGCTTGTATAAGACCCCTACGGGGTAAAGTACGCCGTGTCGCATCTAGTGGCTAGCCTTGGATCATGACAGGTATTTGGATTGAGGAACAAAGCATGGACACTAATGAGCGAAAAGGAACAAGGCAGCTGAAAGAATGAAGAAAACAAGGCTTGATGATCACCTAACCCATTGGGTGAGTCGCTGAATGGCCATGGTCTCGCCTAAAGTTCCAGTGTGACAAGCCCTGAAGGGGAAAATGAAGTCGGCGATAGAAAGAAGCAGTCGGTGAGTCGTCGAACGGTTCCGCAATGTAGTGCTAGATCTCCCAAAGTTATAGAACTTGAAGATGCTGAAGGCCAAAGAAAAATGGTGATGGAATTGACCAAAGGGTGGATCGCCGTGTGGATCGGCGATCCTGACTTATTGCGCCGAATGGTCCATTTCAACATATTTTTGGTGACTATATATACATTTTTAAATTCTTAGTTTGGTATCTAGTTTTTATCATACAATCATAATTATCAATTTTGAAGTACAGAGCTTAGAACTGAGAGTATTGAGATAATATTTCCTTAGCTTTGAAGATTTGAAGATTTTCATTTTTGAGAAATTGGAAGTGGGTCTTTGAGATTCTTGAACCTTGACCTTTGTAAAGACGAAATTAATATTACCTAGTTGATGGAAACACAATTTGGTAATAATTTTTATCTTTTTATGATGTCTAGCTAAACCCCAATTCTTGGGGTGTGATTATGTGATTATGGGTTGATTTATTTGCTGGGTATTGTTAATTGATAGTATAACTGTTGTTTAAAAGTGATTTCATTCAGTAATTGTGGCCTAATCTAAAGGGTTGTAGTTGCAAATACAACTCTACCTTCGTATTTTTGGCTTGCTCGAGAGAGAGGTTTTAAAACCAAGATGACTGATTTGATGGTCTGTGGGCATTGGGTTGTCATGGGTTCAGCTCGAGAGAGTGAATCCTAAACCCTTTTCCACACATTCAGCTCGAGAGAGTGAATGGACTAAACCGTAGACTGTTCTTAATTGCTGCTTATTGGTGTTCGAGAGAAACCAATTTGATTCGGGGTAAATTGTTCAAGAGAAAGTTTATCCCCACTAAAGTCTAGCTTATTCACTAATTTACAGCTATTCACTATTAATTGCAATCACCCATTTGTCTACCTTAGCCCATAATCCAATCACATCCCAAGAACCTGTCTCTATACTTATTTTATTTGTGTTATTTGTTGTTGTAGTTGATAATTATAATAAAAAAAACCCTGTTATTTGACACTTGTGTCACCCCAAACTTGAGCCATGATTTTATTCGTAAATGTTTTTACCTATTATTGACTTAAACATATTCATGCTTGTCTATTGATTCTCAAATACGTACCACTCCCTGTGGGATTCGACCCCAACTCACTTAGTTGGGTTATATTACTAACTAACAATTGTTGATGCTTAGTACTGGATGAAGTGTCTTTGATACGTGAAATCAAAATGGTGCCGTTGCCGGGGAGTGGTTTTACTTGAGAATTTTTAGTTAAGTTGAATTTTGTTCTTGTTAGTCATAGTTGAACTTACTTAATTTTAGTTTTGTTTTGCTTGTTTGTGTTTGAAACAGGAAGTATGAGTGTGAATGGCAGCAATGGCAACCAAATAGGCCATCAAGATGACATGGGAAACCTCAACGATGTCAACGAGCCTAATTGTAATGACCACCATCTTATGGGTGGTATTGGTGCCATTCGCTCGCCTCTGGTAGAAAGGAATGTGGTGTTCCACATCACAAGTACTATGTTGCAGCTCTTGCAATTGAAGGGGCTGTTCAGTGGCTTGGATCATGAGGATCCCCATGAGCATATTAGAAACTTCGTGGATGTATGCGTACCATTCTCCTTCAAGAACATATCCCAAGAGTCGGTCCAGTTGAGGTTGTTCCCATTTTCTTTTATGGGAGAAGCTTGTAAGTGGCTGGCTGAATTGCCACATGAATCAATCACTTCGTGGGAGGAGTTGGTCACCGCATTTAAAGTGTGATTTTCCCTCATGTGAAGATGATGAGTCTTCGGGACAACATTCAGAGTTTCAAGCGTCTGGAGGGAGAGCTAATTCATGAAACTTGGCTGCGATTCAAGAAGTTGGTGCTTCAATGCCCAACTCGTGGCTTACCTGACAACGTGTTGCTGTAATATTTTTACTGGAGTCTTGACTCGGTAAATAAGGGTGTTGCTGACCAACTCTCTCTGGGAGGTTTGATGCAACAACCTTATGTGATAGTGGCTCAGCTCTTGGATGACATAACCACAATCAACAAGGCGTGGTATACCCATGAAGACCAGGTCTCCCCTCTCACGTTCAAATTGACCAAGGAGCAAATAGAGAAAGACCAAGAGAGGTACCAAAATATGGCCAAGATCATGACACAACTTGACATTTTGTCCAAATATGTCATGGGAGCTGGTGCTCGAGGTGTCAATGCCGTGGGTGTCGAGTGTGTTAATCCAGATGAGTCCAAGTTTGAGGCCTTGTATAATGAAGAGGTGAATTTCCTAGCCACCCAAGGTGGTGGTTATCATTCAAACTACCTGAGGTAGTGTGGTAACCAAGGTTGGAATAGGGATGAAGGTTGGAAGGATCGTGATCGGGAATGGAGGGATCGAAATCCCAATTGAAAGGATGGGGAGCAGGATAGGTATGTGCCTCCCCATGAGCGCCAAAAGCCAAAGGATTTGGAAGCTGGCCGGTCTGAGTATATGCTTTCTCGTATACTCAACAAAGTTGAGGGGTCAGACAAGATTTTGAAAAAATGAAAGAAGATGTTTCGACCCTTAGCCATACTATTACCTCTCATTCCGTATCAATCAAGCAGTTGGAGACCCAAATGGGTCATATCTCGTCTCATTTGAACCCGAGACAACAAGGGGTTTGCCTAGTGATACTATGGCTAACCCCAAGAATGAGGTTTAAGTGTGGACTTGCGTCGTGCCGCGACGTTAACTAAGGCGCTGCTTGGGAGGCAACCCAAGTTTCATTTTCTTTCTTTTTAAGTTTGAAATAATGGTGTGTTGATTGTGCAGGTCATAGTGAGGAAGGTGTTTGAAAAGTGCAGGTTGGTGAGCTAAAAGTTTGGTCGGCGCATCGCCGAAGAGGTCAGCGAGCCCGACCTAGACCGCCGTTGGACTCAAGACATTTTCAAAGTGGAGTCTATAAAACTCGGTGAGCCCAGGAGCGACTTGGCGAATAGCCGACCAGGTCGGCGATCGTGATCTAATCCGTCGTTTTGACCCTCACATTAACTGGAGGTTCTGTAAAACTCGGCGAGGTAAGTTCCCACTCGGCGTGTCATTGAGTGGGTCGGGGAGCGAAACTAATATCGCCGAATGGGAGAGAACTGGATTATTTTGAAAGGCCAAAGGTTTAAACTTCCAACTCTTTCACTTTCCCTCACTTTTGAACTTCCTAAACTCACACCGCACAATATTATCTCTATTTCCTGCATCTTTATCATATTTGAGTCATCGATTGTGTGTTCAGAGTGGGTTACTTTGCCACCTAGCATTTCAATCTTGATTATTCAGCATCTAAGGTTGGTTTTCCAAACCCCGAGTTTATTCCTAGTAATTTGTTCTCATTTGTAATGATCTTGTCTTAGTGCTATGTGCTGGGACTTGATGAGTCCACGATTTGGACTCATTTAGGGCTTTATTTTAATAGATTTAGTGTCCTCAAATGCATATTTTGTGTCAATAACTGATGTAAATCCTTGAATTTCAGGTATTTGTATTGAGGAACAAAGCATGGACACTAATAAGCAAAAAGGAACAAGGAAGCTGAAAGAACGAAGAAAAGAAGGCCTGAGGATCGCCTAAATCATTGGGCGAGTCACCAAAGGGCTTTGACCTCGCCTAATGTTCCAGTGTGTCAAGCCCTGAAGGAGAAAATCAAGTCGGCGATAGAAAAGAGTAGTCGGCGAGTCGCCGAACGGTTCCGCGAAGAAGTGCTCCATCACCCAAAGTTACAGAACTTGAAGATGCTGAAGGTCAAAGCAGAAAGGCGATGAAAATGACCAAAGAGCGGATCACCGAGTGGATCGGCGATTCCAACTAACTGCGCCAAGTGGTCCTTCATAGCATATTTTTGGGCGACTATAAATACGTTATTAATTCTTAGTTTAGTATGCAATTTTAGTTTTATCAGTGTTATTATTCAGTTTTCAAGTCTAGAGCTTAGAACTGAGTTTGGAGACATTTTACCTTAGCTTTGAAGATTTGAAGATTTCCATTTCTATGAAATTGAAAGTGGGTTGTCACGACCCGAGAGCACCCCCTAGTCGTAACATGGCGTAGTTGACCCCAAAGGGGTCGCATACAAGCCCTTAGCATATTCTTCACATAAGATAATAGAAAAATATGAGGAAATTTAAAACTTTTACAATCGAAGTCATTTTATATCAAAAACAAGCGGAAGTCTTTCTATTACTATGTCTCAAACCATCTATTAGAACTCTTGAATAAAAGTCACTGGGACGCAGCCCATACAAAGTCTAAACATAAATAAATGACATAAGGAAATAAAGGTTCGTCCTCGAAGGTATGAGGACTCACCAATTCTTCAATTCTTCTAAACCCTTGAAACTCTAGCCTCCAACCCTACATTTGGTTAGAATATAGGCAATATGCGTTAGTACAAAATGTACCAAGTATGAAAGCTAACACAACATCAAGAGCATCTCAAATGGGTTAGTCAACATAAGACATAAGCATAAGAGACAATAACATAATCACAATATAATCATCATAGTCATAGCATGGTCTCCAACATAAGCATCCTATAAACACAAGTCACATAAGATACATTTAATGAGCATAGGAGATACATCATGTTCATAGCCTAGTCTTTATTTAGACTTCCATGGTTACATACTTCAACTTTAAGTCCCTCATGTTACAAGAGAACTACTTCATAAGCCACCTCCAAGTATACTTGTGCAATGCCCAGATATCATCCCATACTACCATCCAAGCTAAGTACCTCTCTTTGGTCATTCTTGGGCATAGTCCACCTTCACATTCAAGACTTAGGTCTTCATGTCATCATAATTGTAATCTATATAGATGGTCAACTCTTAAGATTCTCTATGCCATAAGGTTACCATATTTCCAAGTAAACCCAAGACACACTTGTGCAATGCATGAAAGGCATCCCGTACTACCCTCCACACTAAGCATAGCCTTGAAGTCATTCTAGTCATATTCACCCTACTTTGGCCTCATTATTAGTTTAACTCTCATAATTAAGGTAATCTCTCACCTTTAGTCAATCATAACTAGGAAAGGCAACTCTAGCACAATCATATCTCAAGACTTCTTTTAGTGACCCTAAGTCATACTTGTGCAATACAATCATAGCATCCCATAATACTAATCATGCTAAGTATTACTTTTAGGTCCTCTTACTATTCTTCTTGGTTTGGAACCTATTTCCTCTCTTTAACTTTAGAACACTATGAGGTACTCTGTTAAGCACATCTAAGTTCATCACTAGCTTGAACCCTATGAGATACCACTTTTAGTATATCCATGTTCATCATCAACATGGACCATATGAGATAATAACTTAAGTATGTCTAAGTCCATTCATGCGAGGTACTTTATTAAGTAAGTCTTAGTTCAATTATGTTTTGAACACTATGAGATGCTTCTCAAGCATGTCTTAGTTCATTGGATATGGATATTGCTACTAGGAACCTTAACTCAACTATGCGAAGGATCCCATATCGTGAAACCTAACTTTGGGAAAACCCACACTCTACTAGGTAAGAGTTCCCCCTTTAACTTGGATAGTTCTCACATCAACTAGGTGTGGCTCTCCTTTCTTCTTGGAGTCTGGACCCTATCTTGTGTGGCACTCCATCTCATTGTCAATATCCACTTGGAGCCAAGAATACACCCCAAGGTTTGCTTGATAAGCCTTGCTTAACACTCATATCTCATGGAAGGATGTCCTTGACAACCCATCCATGCTCAAGTGATTCTATCACTTTCATTTATCAAGCATTCATAAGGTAGGTTAGGTGAGTATAGGCATTTCACCACCATTCAACCTATTAGACTTCTATTCTCTTTTAGACTTTACTCTCAAAGCCTTAGCATCACTTGTTAATTATATTAGCCTAACCCTAAAGCCCTATCATGATCACAAACCTTACTCTCAAGGTTTCTTTCTAAATCTCTTCTTCATACCTAGATTCCAAGGTAATTTGATCACATCTTTCAATACTAGGTGATTCAAGTCTTAATTAATCATAAAGGTTCAATTCTAACTTTACAAGTCAAGATCAATCATATACAATAGAGTCTAGTTCAATTCATGATGATATGATCCTAACTTTGATCAATTTCAATACATAACATTGAATTAGGAAAATCACATACGAACCTTCAACTTTCCCTCTAATGGCATAAACCCACAAAGATCACATTCATCAATTTAGATTACGGTTCATCATAGAAATCACATTAAATCATCACATTATCAGCAATAAAAACTAAATCAATCAATATTGGGTGATATCCACTAGATTGGAATCACACCCGAGCCCTACCCACAATGCAATCACAACCCTAGCTAGAATTAGGTTTTTGAGTTCACAATTGGGGGATTTCTAAGGGGGATCCATGGGTGGAAGAACCCATGGATGAATAATCTTCAAATACCTTCAATCAAAGCCCCAAAAAAATCTTGAATCAATGGTGAAAATCTCCCTAAGCTGCTGCCCCAACTTCCTTTCTTCTTCTTCTTCTTCTAGAGAGAGGATTTCTTCGGGAATAATTGGGGTTTTAAGATGAATGAGCTAAAGAATTAGTTTTAGGGTCTATTAACTATTTATAGGAGGGTAATTAATTAACTAACCATCCACCCTAACCCCTAAACTAATTACTAAACTAACCCTCAAAGCCTAACTTAAAACTAAACTACCAAAAACTGGCAGCATCCACGACTACCCATCCACGGACCGTGGATGGGTCTACAGAGCGTGGTTTGGGTCCGTCATTTGGACCTGGGGATCAAAACTTGCAGGGTATTGTAGGCCTGACCTACGCCCATGACCTACGGGGCGTAGGTTGATCTACGGGGCGTGATTGGCCATCCGTAGGTCACTAAATTGGCCTGTTTTGGGGACTATTCTGGGGTCCTCCTCAAGGACCCCTTGGGTGGTCCTTGGGGAGTCGTACCCGGACGTTTAACCCCTAAATATGTCCTTCTAAGTACGGGAGCCATCTATTTGATTTTAACCCTAATACGACACACCAAAACTCTTTCCAAAGACTCTAGAACTCACTAGTTCAACTAACTAAAATATGGGGTGTTACATTATCCCCCACTTGGGAACATTCATCCTCGAATGACACTTTAAACACTTCATAAATTCTAAAATCTAACTTAGCAGCCCATTATGTATGCACTACATCAAGGAAGAAAACCTCAATTCCAAGCTAAACACATATAATGCAACACAAAGGAGTAGGAACTACTTCTACCTACCCAAAATGCATCAAATACTATATCTACTCATTTTCAAGGAGGAACTAACATCTCCTAGATAAAACATGCTCAACACACACTCATGGAGCCTAAAATGCAACTTCTCATAAAATCATCTATTCATGGAGAAACCCTCCAACTCCGACCACTAAGGCATGCTCATAATCAATTCATGAGGTCTATATGCAAGTCTTATTCAAATGCATTACAACATGAGGAGACAATGCATTTAAGTTATTTCAAACAAAACCTAAGAATTTCATGAACATGCATATGAGGAAATCATGGCAACATATAAGGAAATCATGGCAACAATAACCCTACTAGATAGGCACACTATCCCCCACTTGGGAGTAAGCCTACACAAACTTTTCTAAACATCATGCATACTAAAAACAACTTCAAATCCAACATAACAAGTCACAAAAGACAAGAAATATGGAAATTTTACTAAAGCATAAAACACATACCGGAAGGAACTTGAGGAGATCACTCTTGATCTTCTCTAGATTAGAGAGCATAGAACCTATTCTTCCTTTGAGTAACCTCTTCCGGATCACTAGAGGTAACTTTCTTATACTCCCTTCTCTTAGCCTTAAGAACCGGGCAATCTCTCACTTTATGCCCATCCTTCCCACACCCATACCAACCATCCATGTCGGCTAGGCACTTACCATAATGACTCCTCCCACACTTGGAGCAAGTAGGCTTGGGAAAAGGGGACCCACTACCCTTCTCTTTGTCAAACCTAGAAATGTTGGAAGAATCTTGGCTGGAATATCTTGGTTTAGTCCTAGGCCTATCTTGTCCATCGGACCTAGCATTAGAAAAATTCCCTTCATTGGTCCTAGCCCTCTTTACCTCCCTATTCATCTTCTTGAGCTTTTGCTCCTCAATTTGTTCAGCATGAATTATAAGACTTGAAATGTTCATACTAAGGATGAACATTGCCGAATGACACTCATTCTCCACCAATTCAGACACTTCCATCACAAACTTATTCATTCTAGCCCTTGAGTCCGCCACTAGGGTTGGGGCATACTTAGACAATTGGGTGAACTTGAGGCTATATTCCTTCACACTCATACCTCCTTGGCGGAGGTTGATGAATTCTTGTATCTTCCTCTCCCTTAACTCTACGGGGAAAAACCTATCAAGGAATGCTTCCTTGAACCCTTCCCACTCTATCAGGCCCGCTCCTAACGGCCTATTATCTTTCCATTGTTCATACCAAATTTGAGCTATATCCCTCAATTGGTAAGCGGCTAGTTCTGCTTTCTCTACCGTAGTCAAACCCATGATAGCAAGCACCTTATACACCTCATCTATGAAACCTTGAGGGTCTTCCTCCACCTTGGAGCCATAAAACTCTGAAGGGTTCATCCTCAAAAACTCTCTCACCCTCAAAGCAGCCGTATTCACATTATTAGCCGGAGCATCTACTTCCCTATTGACTTGGGCCGTCACGGCTTGAGTCAATATTTGGAGAGCTGCCTTTATCTCCACATTAGTCATAGCCCCTACTTCATTAGGAACTTGAGGAGGAGCTTGGTGTGGAACTTGAATAGGAACCTCTTGCTCCTCATCACCTTCCTCAACTCTCCTAGCATTAGCCCTTGTATTAGCCATACCCTAAAAACAACGGCACAAATTAGAAGAAAGGCCTACCAAATCCAAACTCTATGGCACGACTAAGAGAATGAAGAAGTGAGACTTTTCCTAAGCATCCAATAGCCTCCTATTCATAAATGTGTTGCGACTCACACCCATGAATAAGACTCTACTTAGACGTGGTTTGAGACATCCTAAAATTTATCCCAAAACTTTATGCTCTGATACCACCCGAGAGCACCCCCTAGTCGTAACATGGCGTAGTTGATCCCGAAGGGGTCGCATACAAGCCCTTAGCACATTCTTCACAAAAGATAATAGAAAAATATGAGGAAATTCAAAACTTTTACAATCGAAGTCATTTTATATAAAAAACAAGCGGACTTGTTTCTATTACTATGTCTCAAACCATCTATTAGAACTCTTGAATAAAAGTCATTGGGACGCAGCCCATACAAAGTCTAAACATAAAGAAATGACATAAGGAAATAAAGGTTCGTCCTCGAAGCTATGAGAACTCACAAATTCTTCAATTCTTCTAAACCCTTGAAACTCTAGCCTCCAAATCAACTCAAGCCTCCAACCCTACATTTGGTTAGAATGTAGGCAATATGCGCTAGTACAAAATGTACCAAGTATGAAAGCTAACACAATATCAAGAGCATCTCAAATGGGTTATTCAACAAAAGACATAAGCATAAGAGACAATAATATAATCATAATATAATCTTGATAGTCATAGCATGGTCTCCAATATAAGCATCATATAAACACAAGTCACATAAGATACATTTAATGATCATAGCAGATACATCATGTTCAAGGCCTAGTCTTTACTTAGACTTCCATGGTTACATACTTCAACCTTAAGTCCCTTATGTTACATGAGAACTACTTCACAAGCCACCTCCAAGTATACTTGTGCAATGCCCAAATATCATCACATACTGCTATCCAAGCTAAGTACCTCTCTTTGGTCATTCTTGGGCATAGTCCACCTTCACATTCAAGACTTAGGTCTTCATGTCATCTTAATTATAATCTATATACATGGTCAACTCTTAAGCTTCTCTATGCTATAAGGGTACCATACTTCTTAGTAACCCCAGGACACACTTGTGCAATGCATGAAAGGCATCTTATACTACCCTCTACACTAAGCATAGCCTTGAAGTCATCCTAGTCATATTCACCTTACTTTGGCCTCATTATTAGTTTAACTCTCATAATTAAGGGAATCTCTCACATTTAGTCAATCATAACTAGGAAAGAAAACTCTAGCACAATCCTATCTCAAGACTTCTTTTAGTGACCCTAAGTCATATTTGTGCAATACAATCATAGCATCCCATAATACTAATCATGCTAAGTATTACTTTTATGTTCTCTTACTATTCTTCTTGGTTTGGAACCTAGTTCCTCTCTTTAACTTTAGAACACTATGAGGTACTCTGTTAAGCACATCTAAGTTCATCACTAGCTTGAACCCTATGAGATACCACTTTTAGTATATCTTGGTTCATCATCAACATGGACCCTATGAGATACTATCTTAAGTATGTCTAAGTCTATTCATGCTCTTGAACACTATGAGGTACTTTATTAAGTCAGTCTTAGTTCAATTATGCTTTGAACACTATGATATGCTTCTCAAGCATGTCTTAGTTCATTGGATATGGAGATTGGTACTAGGAACCTTAACTCAACTATGCGAAGGATCCCATTTTGTGAGACCTAACTTTGGGAAAACCCACACTCTACAACGTAAAAGTTTCCCCTTTAACTTGGATAGTCCTCACATCAACTAGGTGTGGCTCTCCTTTCTTCTTGGAGTCCGTACTCTATCTTGTGTGACAGTCCATCTCATTGTCAATATCCACTTGGAGCCAAGCATACACCCCAAGGTTTGCTTGTTAAGCCTTGCTTAACACTCATCTCTCATGGAAGGATGTCCTTGACAACCCATCCATGCTCAAGTGATTCTATCACTTTCATTTATCAAGCATTCATAAGGTAGGTTAGGTGAGTATAGGCCTTTCACCACCATTCAACCTATTAGATTTCTATTCTCTTTTAGACTTTACTCTCAAAGCCTTAGCATCACTAGGTAATCACATTAGCCTCACCTTAAAACCCTAGCTATCATGATCAAAAACCTTACTCTTAAGGTTTCTTTCTAAATCTCTTATTTATACCTAGATTCCAAGGTAATTTGATCACATCTTTCAATACTAGGTGATTCAAGTCTCAATTAATCATAAAGGTTCAATTCTAACTATACAAGTCAAGATCAATCATATAAAATAGAGTCTAGTTAAATTCATGATTATATGATCCTAACTTTGATCAATTTCAACACATAACATTGAACTAGGAAAATCACATACTAACCTTCAACTTTGCCTCTAATGGCATAAACCCACAAATATCACATTCATAAATTTAGATTAGGGTTCATCATAGAAATAACATGAAATCATCACATTACAATCAATCAAAACTAAATCAATCAATATTGGGTGATATCCACTAGATTGGAATCACACCCGAGCCCTACCCACAATGCAATCACAACCCTAGCTAGAATTGAGTTTTTGAGTTCACAATTGGGGGATTTCTAAGGGGGATCAATGGATGGAAGAACTCATGGATGAATAATCTTAAAATACCTTCAATCAAAGCCCCAAAAAAAGCTTGAATCAATGGTGAAAATCTCCCTAAGCTGCTGCCCCTACTTCCTTTCTTCTTCTTCTTCTAGAGAGAGGATTTCTTGGGGAATAATTGGGGTTTTAAGATGAATGAGCTAAAGACTTAGTTTTAGGGGTCTATTAACTATTTATAGGAGGGTAATTAATTAACTAAACGTCCACCCTAACCACTAAACTAATTACTAAACTAACCCTCAAAGCCTAACTTAAAACTAAACTACCAAAAATTGGCAGCATCCACGACTCCCCATCCACAGATTATGGATGGGTCTACGGAGCGTGGTTTGGGTTGGTTATTTAGACCTGGGGATCAAAACTTGCAGGGTGTTACAGGCCTGACCTACGGGGCGTAGGTTGATCTACGGGGAGTGAATTGCCATCCGTAGGTCACTAAAATTGGACTGTTTTGGGATCCTCCTCAATGACCCCTTGGGTGGTCCTTGGGTAGTCATACACAGACGTTTAACCCCTAAACATGTCCTACTAAGTACGGGAGCCATCTATTTGATTTTAACCCTAATACGACACACCAAAACTCTTTCCAAAGACTATAGAACTCACTAGTTCAACTAACTAAAATATGGGGTGTTACATGGGTGTAGAAGATTATTCATCTTAGACCTTTGTAAAGACTATATCAATCCTACCCAGTTGATGGAGACACAACTTGGTAATAACTTTTACCTTTTTACTATGTCTAGCTAAAATCCCAAGAATTCCGTCTCTATATTCGTATTTTCGTGTTATTTGCTGTTTTAGTTGATAATTGAATACAAACCCCCCCTTTGATATTTGACACTTGTGTCACCCCAAACTTAGATTATGTTTTACTTCAAAAATGTTTTTAGTTATGATTGACTTGAGCATATTATTACTTGCCTATTGATTCTCAATTACGAACCACTCCCTTGTTCCTCGACCCTAACTCACTAGTTGGGTTATATTACTATTGAACGATCGTTGATGCTTAGTATTGGATGAAGTATCTTTGATAGCGTTATCTCTTATCAAAATGGCGTCGCTACCGGGGAGTGGTGTTACTTCAGAATTTTTAGTTAAGTTGATTTTTTTTCTTGTTAGTTATAGTGATAATTACTTAATTTTAAGTTTTGTTTTGCTTGCTTGTGTGTTGAAAGAAGGAAGTATGAGTGTGAACGGCAGCAATGACAGCCAAGTAGGCCATCAACATGACATCGGAAACCGCAACGATGTCAATGAGCCTCATGCTAATGACCCCCATCTCATGGGAGGTATTGGTGTCATTCGCTTGCCTCCGGCTGAAGGGAATGCGGTGTTCCACATCACGAGTACTATGTTGCAACTCTTGCAACTAAAGGGGCTTTTTAGTGGTTTGGCTCATGAGCATATTAGAAATTTTGTGGATGTATGTCGATCGTTATCCTTTAAGAACATCTCCCAAGAGTCGGTCCGGTTGAGGTTGTTCCCTGCGATTTTTCCCTCCCTCAAAGATGATGACTCTTTAGGATAGCATTCAGAGCTTCAAGCATCTAGAAGGCGAGCCAATTCATAAAACATGGCTGCTATTCAAGAAGTTGGTGCTTCAATGCCCAACCCATGGCTTGCCTGATAACGTGTTACTGCAGTATTTTTACCGGAGTCTTGACTCGGTAAATAAGGGTGTGGCTGACCAACTTTCTCCGAGAGGTTTGATGCCGCAACATTATGTGATAGCGGCTCAGTTCTTGGTTGGCATGACTACCATAAACAGGGCGTGGTATACCCTTGAAGACCAGGTCTCCCCTCTCACGTTCAAGTTGACTAAGGAGCAAATGGACAAGGACCAAGAGAGGGACCAGAACATGTCCAAGATCATGACACAACTTGACATTGTCTAAAAATGTCATGGGAACTAGTGCTCGAAGTGTCAATGCCGTGAGTGTCGGGTGTGCTAATCCGGATAAGTCCAAGTTTGAGGCCTTGTATAATGAAGAGGTAAATTTCCTAGTCAACCAAGGCAGTGGTTATCGTTCAAACTACCCAAGGCAGGGTGGTAACCAAGGTTGGAGTAGGGATAAAAGTTGGAAACATCAAGATCGTGAATGGAGGGACCGTAATCCAAATTGGAAGAATAGGGAGAAGGATAGGTATGTGCCTCCCCACGAGCGCCAAAAGATAAAGGATTTGGAAGGTGGTCGGTCTGAGGATATGCTTTCTCGTATCCTAAACAAATTTGAGGGGTCGGACAAGATTTTAAAGGAAATAAAAGAAGATGTGTCGACCCTTAGTCAGATCGTCACCTTCAATTCAGTATCGATCAAGCAGTTGGAGACCCAAATAGGTCATATCTCGTCTCATCTAAACCCGAGACAACAAGGGGGGAGGGGGTTGCCTAGTGACAATATGGTCAACCCCAAGAATGAGGTTTGAAGGTGGACTTGCGTAGTGCCACGACGTTAAATAAGGCACTGCTTGGGAGGCAATCGAATTTTTATTTTCTTTCTTTTTAAGTTTGCAATTATGGTGTGTTGAATGTGCAGGACAAAGTGTGGAAAGTGAGTGAAAAGTGCAAATTGACTAGCCAAAGGTCTAGTCGGCGCATCGCCGAAGAGGTCGGCGACCACGACCTAGACCATCGTTAGACTCAAGACAACTTTAAAGTGGAGTCTGTAAAACTCGGTGAGCCCAGGATATTATTGGCGAATCATCGACCAGGTCGGCGATCACGATCTTGTCTACCGTTTGGACCCCAGATTAACTGGAAGTCCTGTAAAAATCAGCGAGGTAAGTGACCAGTTGGCGAGTCATCGAGTGGTTAGGTGAGCATGACTAATGTCACCGAATTGGGGAAAACTGGACGGTTTTTAAAAGGCCAAAGGTTTAAACTTCAAACTCTTTCACTTTCCCTCACTTTCGAACTTCACAAACTCACACCCGCACTTTAGTTTCTATATTTTTGCATTTTTATTAGTATTTTAGTTGTTGATTTGTGCTCAAATTGGGATTACTTTGCCGCCTAGCCTTTCAGTTTTGATTATTCGGCATTAAAGGTTGGTTTTCCGAACCCCAAGTTCATTTTTAACAATTTTTTACTCTTATGCAAATGATCGTATCTTGTTGTCGTGTGCTTGGCCTCTTTGATAGGATTAGTATGTTCGGTTGCCTATTTTAATTTGATAATCTTGCATGTATTGCCTTTAATATTAGATTCCCATAATTTTGTGCCTTAAAATGAATTAAATTTTGTGAGGTTCTGCTTGCATGTTGTTTAAGTTAGTTGGGTGAAGTCTGAGTAGCCTGTATTTGTACCGATAGACATAATTTTCCCAATGATAGAATGGGTGACGTCACTCCTAAGGTCAAAAGTCATAAATTGGCCAAATTTGGCAAAACCGAGAGAAGTCTGAGTATCCCGGGGCAATGGGTGTTATAGGTCTTATCTTAATTTGAGTAGTGAATGTTTTGTTTTTATTTTTAGGGGTTGCAAGATTGAATTCGAGAAGTTGGGTTGAAAATAGGCACGTTGGGTCATTTGGTGAGCTGGGTCGAGATTGCCGAACCACTCGGCGGTTCACCTAAGGTCCCCATCTCGCCTTTAATTTCATACTAAATGTGTTGTTGAATTCAGTAACTTTCGGTGAGAAGCCTGAGGTCGCTGAAGGCACTCGACAACTCACCGAAGGCACTCGGCAACTCGCCGAAGGCACTCGGCGACTCACCGAAAGTCTTCTTGATGGCCCTTTCTCTGCACCCCTGTATCCTTTCTGCATTGTAACTTTTGGCGGGATGACCCTCACTCACCGAATGCTATCGGCGATTCATCGAAAGGCCTTCCCATCGCTGACTTGTCAATTTTTTTTGAAATTTTAGAGCCAATCCTTTCGGCGAGCCCGATATAGCTCACCAAAGAGGTTTGGCAATTCACCGAGTGGTTCGGCGAGTCTGTCTGCAACTGTTTTTTGTGAATTTAATTAAAATATTTCTAACTTTTTTTTCGATGTTTTGCAGATATGGTACAAATAAATATAGACATATCACCTCGGAAAAGAGCACGGGCACCTCCTATGGCTCCTGTGCCACATGTCATCCCTCTGCCTAGGCTTCTCAACAGATTGAAAGGTGATGATTTGCGAACCATCCTCGAGGAGAAGTTGTTATCCACAGAGGGCCTGGAGGGAAAGTACTTCGATGTGAGGGACACCCTCTACTACCATAGGTTTGAGCAGTTCACCAGGCCCCGAGGCCTTTATATTCCTTCATGGGTCTGGGAATTCTATACAGCCTATGGTTACTTGGTCCCAAAAAGCAAGAAGAAGGCGAACAATTTCAGACCGGTGAAGTCAATCATTGTACGGGAAAAGAAAGTTGGGTGCAATAGTGAGTACATAAACATTGTACTGGGTAGAGCTCTATATTCTATGAATCTTTATGTTGGATTGCCTGTTGCTCAGTCCTTAGACGATTTGAAGGGCTGGCTGGCATCTCTTATTTCCGATATTACCCCGAAGTGGATTGAGGTGGGAGCCCCTATTGAGAAGAGGTACTTGAGTGTTGCTGCCCGGTTCTGGTTTGAGTTTATCAGCAGCACGATCATGCCATCCCAGAACGAGTCTATCCTCCGCCATCCTAAGGCGGCATGCGAGGGCCAAGCAGAGGCATACCTTCTTGCCATTCCCAATCCTGATCACTGAGTTATGTCGGCGTGCTGGAGTGCCCCAGGATAATACGAGAGATATTGAGGTTACCTTATCTTCTTCCCTGACATCTGGCGCATTGAGGCCAAATATACTAGAAAGGAGGCTGACAGGAGGAGGGCAGCTCCAGTGGACACATCCCCAGAGGTGGATGTTAACTCGATACTTGCAGAGACACCTTTTCCTACTCCGTCCTCTGGGCCTTCAGGTACTTCTGCCCCTACCTCTTCTTGACATGCTCCAGGCACATCCTCTTCTTCCCAGCAGATCAAGATTACTCAGGAGATGATCCTGAAGATGGGGCATCTGGCCCATTCAGCTGACGTGAGGGCTACCAAACTTGAGAGAGACGTCCCTTTTATGATTGAGGCTGCCATTTTAGCTGCACTGACCCCCCTTCAGACTTCCATTGACACTCTCACCATGAGAGTCGAGGCTTGTGAGAGAAAGCAGGGGGTGACCTCTGAGATTACAGCTTTGAAAGCCGAGGTAGCAAACCTGACGAAGGATGTAGACTATCTGAAGTCTACCAACTTCACTTCATTATTGGAGGCTGCAGATAATTTGGACGCTCCTGAGACTTTAGAGATTTCTCCGGCTACCACCGAATATGTACACAGGGATGAAGCAGCAGTTGATGAGTCGGATGATGAGACCGACGATGAGTAGATAGAGATATGAAAGGAGAGCATATATGGAGATTTACCGGATCTTGAGGAGACAATTATGCAGTCGATGCTCTAGACATCGCTGACCGAGATGTCTATGGAAGCTCTTAGTGGGTCTGGTATTGCTGTTTCTTCTGAGATGACTCTAGGTACTGAGGCTCGAGTCCAGACTGATGCACCGGGCACTGATGCCCAGACAGATGGAGCGAATATGTCGACAGGATCCCCTTTTTACCTCCCTCTCTGTCTTTCTTTATTTTGACTTTTGGATATTTTTGTTTGCATTTGAGGACAAATGACTTTATTTGTGGTGGGGTGAGGCCCATCTTTTGTGTGACTTTTTTGTGAATATTGATGTTTTGTTCATATATTTGGGTTTTTGAGCCATAATTGTGTTTTTACACTGCTTTTGTGGATGGTTGAGCTTGTGGCTCCTTGTTTTTTAATTGTAAATGATTTTTGACCCTTCCAGAAATTTTGCCACCTCTTGTTTGTGATTAAATGTGGTTGTTCTATTGCAAATTTGAGTATCCGTTTTGATCAATACCGATGACTTGAATAGTGCTCATAATCGAATAAAATTAAATGTGTGGCTACGATGAGGCCAAATGAAGTTTCATAGTCAATATGTGAACTCTTTGCATCTCGTTGTGACTAGCCAAGTATCGAATTGAGTCTCTTGTGAGGAACATTGCACACTAGCAAAAGTGTGGAGTCTTGTTTGACTTTGGTGTCAATGCCTTGTGTGATAAGCTTATCGTGAACCACGTGTGATGACACCTAGAATTCACCCCATTGGTCCGATTTACTAAGAGATGTGAACTCTTGAGATGATCTTAGGCAACTTTAAAGAGTGTGAAAATATTTTACATTATACCTCTTTTTGTGGCCTACCTTGTGAGTGTGTGAATCTCTTTTGAACACCCTTTGAGCCTTAACCTTTTCTTGGAAAAAACTTGATGAAAGCATAACCTTTCTTGATCCATTACCCATAATCATCATGATTTGTGGTTTGTTTGAATAGCCAACTTAGGCCAAAATCCTAAATTGGAGGTGGGGTAAAAAGAAAAGGTGAATTAAGAAAATGCAAAGAAGTCCCTTTTGCCCATGTTTTGTAAAAAATGGAACCACTCTATACAAAGAAAAAGAGATAAAAAGAAGAAAAGAATGAAAAAGAAATGAAAAAGAAAAAGTGTGGAATAACGTGTGAAAATGCAAAAAGAAATGGGGTTTCCAACAATCCATGGAAAGTAAATAATGGGATGACTGGTGAACATGATTAAAAAAAAGATGAATAAAAGGAAAGGAAATGTTGTTCACACCACATTTCATGAGGACTATAGCCATTGAGCCTAAATGACCATACATTTTCACTCAGCCCTGTTACAAGCCTTGAAAAAACCTTTTTTATCTTGAGTGAGCTGGCGCAAGTGTTGATTGGAAAATATGGGCAAACCTATGGGTGAAATCATGCATTGTGTTTATCTTTGTGAGTGTGAGTGTTGTCTTTGATTCCGGAGCTTTATATTATGAACCATTGTGTTTGAATATGGAATCATTCTTTGTGTGAGGGCATTTGAGTACATTTGTTGAGCTTGAACATGCATTTGAAGCAAGTATTGTGAGCTTGAGATTCTTTGATATTGGTGAGTCACAACTTGAATCTTTGAGTGCACAATTGATCCTTGCATGAGTAAGTTGAGTCTTTTTTTGTGCATTCATGATTGAATCTTGTGTAGAACTGTTTGAGACATCCTTTTTGAACTGTTGAACTTGAGTTTTACTTGAGGACAAGCGAAAGTTTCAGTTGGAGGTGTTGATGAGTCCACGATTTGGACTCATTTAGGGCTTTATTTTAATAGATTTAGTGTCCTCAAATGCATATTTTGTGCCAAATAACTGATGTAAATCCTTGAATTTCAGGTATTTGGATTAAGGAACAAAGCATGGACACTAATAAGCAAAAAGGAAAAAGGCAGCTGAAAGAACGAAGAAAAGAAGGCATGAGGATCGCCTAAATCATTGGGCGAGTCACCGAAGGGCTTTGACCTCGCCTAATGGTCCAGTGTGCTAAGCCCAAAAGGAGAAAATCAAGTCAGCGATAGAAAGGAGCAGTCGGCGAGTCACCCAACGGTTCTGCGAAGCAGTGCTCCATCTCCCAAAGTTATAGAACTTGAAGATGCTGAAGGTCAAAGCAGAAAGGTGATGAAAATGACCAAAGGGCGGATCGCCAAGTGGATCAATGATCTCGACAAACTGCGCTGAATGGTCCTTCGTAACACATTTTTGGGGGACTATAAATACGTTTTTAAATTCTTAGTTTAGTACGCAATTTTAGTTTTATTAGTGTTATTATTCAATTTTCAAGTCTAGAGCTTAGAACTGAGTTTGGAGACATTTTTCCGTAGATTTGAAGATTTCCATTTCTAAGAAATTGGAAGTGGGTGTTGAAGATTCTTCATCTTAGACCTTTGTAAAGACTATATCAATCCTACCCAGTTGCTGAAAACACAACTTGGTAACGATTTTTACCTTTTTACTATGTCTAGCTAAAATCCCAAGAATCCCGTCTCCATATTCGTATTTTCGTGTTATTTACTATTTTAGTTGATAATTGAATACAAACCCCCCTTTTAATATTTGGCACTTGTGTCACCCTAAACGTGAGTTATGTTTTTCTTCGTAAATGTTTTTAGCTATGATTGACTTGAGCATATTTTTACTTGCCTATTGATTCTCAATTACGAACCACTCCCTTGAGACTCGACCCCAACTAACTAGTTGGGTTATATTACTATTGAACAATCGTTGATGCTTAGTATTGGATGAAGTATCTTTTATAGCGTTATCTCTTATAAAGCCTCTCTGATCTTAATTGTTTTCGTATGTGCCTGTGTTAATTTGATAATCTTGCCCGTAATGTTTATATTATTGAATTCTCATAATTTTGTGCCTTAAAATTGGTTGGAATTCGTGGGGTTGTGCTTGCATGTCATTGGGTTTAATCGGCTAAAGTCTAAGTAACCAGTATTTGTGCCAAATGACGTAATTTGCCCAATGATAGAGTGGGTGACGTCATTCTTAAGGGCAAAAGTCATCAAATGGCCAAATTTGGCAAAACTGGGAGAAATTTGAGTATCCCGGGGTAATGGGTGTAATGGGTCTCAGTTGAATTGTAGAAGTGCATGCTTTGATTTTGTTTTCGGGGGTTGCGGGGTTGAATTTTAGAAGTTGGGTTGAAAGTAGGCACGTTGGACCGTTTGGCAAGCTGGGTCGAGCTCGCCAAACCACTCGGCGATTTGCCGAAGTTCCCCATCTTGCCTTTTATTTCATGCTAAATGAGTATTTGGTTCTGTAACTTTCGATGATAAGTATGAGGTCGCCGAAAGTCCTTCTTGATCGCCCTTTGTCTGCACCCCTGAACCTTAATTGCACTGTAACTTTCGGCAGGCTAATATTTGTTCGCCGAATGTTGTCGGTGATTCGCTTAAAGGCTTTCCATCGCCGACATGCCAAATGTTTTAGATATTTTGAGCCAATCCCTTCGGCGAACCCGATCTAGCTCGTCTAAGTGATTCGGCGACTCACCGATCGGTTCGGCGAGTCTGTCTGCAACTATTTTTTTGTGCATCTATTTGATTTGGTTCTAACACAATTTGATGTTTTTGCAGACATGGCTTGACCGAAAGTTGCTGGGAGAAACATGCCACCCCGAAAGATGGCTAAGGGGATTAAAATCAATGAGGATGCAACTGCATCCAAAGCCAAAGCATCCAAACTTCCCACAACATGTGGGAAAGGCAAGGGAAAAGAAAAGGCACCTACGTCACCGGAGGCCAGCTCCGACAAGGACGGAATCTACGCCACCCACCTTACCACTTCTTAGAGAGGGGGTGAGCACCAGGAGCCTCATAATGTAGCTTCTGAGGATGATGAGCTAGTAGCAACACAGAGGGCGGAGCTGCGGTCCAAAATGATGAGCGATCCGTCTAGGATCAGGACTCCTCAGGCCACCACCACTTCTCCTCCAGTTCCAGCACAGGCAGTGGTGCTAGCACCACCAATACATGTCATCCCCCCAAGTCTATGAACAAATTAAAGATTGAGGGGCTGAGGACAATCATTGAGGAAAATAATTTGTCCACTAATGGGGTCATGAAAGGTAACCTGAGATTATGAGTTGTCTGAAGTTTCATAATTTCTAGATTTTAAAAAAGCCCCGTCACTCGTATATTCCAAATTGGGTCCGGGAGTTCTACGGTGCTTATGGGGCCTTGATACCACAGAGGAAGATGCAGGCAACAACATTTAAACTGGTTGACTATGTAGTTGTCCGGGAATGAAGGTAAAGTGTGACAGTGAGGCTATTAATGTTGTCCTGGATTGTCCCGATGACTTTGATAACGAGTGCCAGCATCTGATCAGGACAAAGACTCTAGACAATATGAAGAAATGGTTGGCCCCACTGATATCAGAGACGGTACTCCCAAGTGGCTAGAGATTGGGGCAACGATTGAAAAGAAGGATCTTAACGTAGTTGTAAGGTTCTGGTTTGGCTTCATCAGCATCACTATCATGCCATCCCATAGTGAGTCGATCCTCCGCCTAGCCAAGGTAGTCTGTCTGGGTTGCATCTTCGAGAAGACAATGATAAATCTGGGGATCACTATAGCACATGAGATGATCATGAGGGCCGAACAATGCCAGACCTCACTTTCCTTCCCAGTGTTGATCACCGAGATATGCAGAAAGACTCGGGTTCCTAGAGATGCAAAGAAGGATGTGGAAGTGATTCCCAGATCCTCTACTGATATACGGAGGATCGAGGTATAGTATTTGAAAGGTGAAGCAAAAAAGAAGAAGAAGGAAGCCCCGGTGGACTCTTTCCCAGTTGTGGACACAGACTCACTTCATGCTGAGGAATCTTTGCCTACTCTGGACCCTGGGCCTTCAGGTACTTCTAGTGCTATTCTTTTTGACATCTCTAGTTCCTCTACTGCTATATTGCCTCCCAGAGTTGCTGCTGTTGCTGATTCCCAGACCCCGCTCACTCAGGTCGCATTACTCTGGATGGGGCAGCTTGCCCATTCTACCGATCATCGTGCTGCCAGACTTGAGGTCTCCATTCCAGGTATGATTCAGACTGCCCTGGCTGATGCTGTGACACCATTGAGCGCTACCATTGATGCCCTTGCGACGAGGATAGCGGTGTGTGAGCGTGGCCAAGGGGCAACCAAGGAGGTGACAACTTTAAAGGCCGCTACTGTTGCATTGAGGAATGATGTGGATCATCTGAAGTCCATCGACATGTCCATGATTTTTGGGATGGTGGAGATTCCAGAGGTGCCAGAGATGCCTCTGGCTACCACTGGAGATGAGGTTAGAGTTAAGGAGATAGATAATCCCGAGTCTGAGGCAGAGACAAATGAGGAGATGCTCAAGGTTGCAGAGGAGGTTGCGTATGAGGGCCTTATAGAGACTGAGGAGGCCATGATCGATGCAGCTGTGCAGACCTCTTTGGCGGATACACCATTGTCTAACCCTAGTGTTGCTGCTATTCTTTCTGTGGTGACTCCGGGTACTGAGGCTCAAAATCAGATTGATACACCGGGCACTGATGGCCAGATAGATGGAGCGCCTGTTTAGATAGGATCCCTCTTTACCTCCCTCTCTGTCTTACTTTTATTTGACTTTTGGATATTATTTGTTTGCATTTGAGGACAAATGTTTTCTATTTGTAGTGGGGTGATGCCCACCTTTTGTGACCTTTTTGTGACTATTGTTTTGTTTATATAGTGGGTTTTTGAGCTATAATTGTGTTTTAATGCTGCATTTTGTGGATGATTGAGCTTGTGGCTCCTTGCTTTTAATTGTAAATGATTTTTGGGCCCTTCCAAAAAAATTATGCCACCTCTTGTTTGTGTTTGAATGTGGTTGTTCTCTTGCAAATTTGAGTATCGGTCTTGATCAATATCGATGACTTGAATAGTGCTCATAATCGAACAAAAATAAATGTGCGGCTACGATGAGGCCAAATGAAGTTGCATAGATAATATATGAACTTTTTGCATCTCGTTGTGACTAGCCAAGTATCAAATTGAGACTTTTGTGATGAACATTGCACACTAGCAAAAGTGTGGAGTCTTGTTTGACATTGGTTTCAATGCCTTGTGTGATGAGCTTATTGTGAACCATGTGTGATGTCACCTAGAATTTGCTCCATTGGTCCGGTTGACTAAGTGATTCAATCTCTTGAGATGATCTTAGGCAACTTTGAAGAGTGTGAAACAATCTGGCATTATACCTCTTTTTGTGGCCTACCTTGTGAGTGTGTGAACCCTGCTTGAACACCATTTGAGCTTTAACCTTTTCTTGGAAGAAACTTGATAAAATTGTGACCTTTCTTGATCCACTACCCATAATCCTTATAATTTGTGGTTTATGTGAATATCCAACTTAGGCCAAAAGCCTAAGTTGGGGGTGTGGTGAAAAGAGAAGGTAAATCACGAAGTGCAAGGGAGTCCCCTGTGACACATGGTTTTGAGAAAATTGGAACCCCTCCATATATAATAAAAAAAAAATGAAAAGGAAAAAGAATGAAAAATTTGTGGAATAAAGTTGTGAAATTATAAAGAAATGGGGTGTCCAACAGTCCATGGAAGATTAATAATGGGGTGACTTGTGAGCATGAATGAGAATGATGAAGAAAATGAAAGAAAGTGTTGTTCACACCACATTTCATGAGGATTACAACCATTGAGTCTAAATAACCATACCTTTGCACTCAGCCTAGTTACAAGCCTTGAAAAGACCTTTTTGATCTTGAGTGAGTTGAAACAAGTGTCGATTGGAAAAAAAGGGCAAACCTATGGGTGAAATCATGCATTGTGTTCATCTTTGTGAGTGTGAGTGTTACATTTGATTCTGGAGCTTTAAATTGTTGAACCATTGTGAATATGGAATCATTCTTTGTGTGATGGAATTTGAATACATTTGCTAAGCTTGAACTTGCATTTGAAGCAAGTATTGTGAACTTGAGAATCTTTGATATTGGTGAGTCACAACTTGAATCTTTGAGTGCACAGTTGATCCTTGCATGAGTAAGTTGAGTCTTTTTGTGTGCATTCATGATTGAATATTATGTAGCACTTTTTGAGATATCCTTTTTGAACTGCTGAACTTGAGTTTTACTTGAGGACAAGTGAAAGTTTAAGTTGGGGGTGTTGACGAGTCCACGATTTGGACTCATTTAGGGTTTTATTTTAATAGATTTAGTGTTCTCAAATGCATATTTTGTGCCAATAATTGATGTAAATCCTTGATTTTTAGGTATTTGGATTGAGGAACAAAGCATGGCCACTAATGAGCAAAAAGGAACAAGGCAGCTGAAAGAACAAAGAATAGAAGGCCTGATGATCGCCTAACCCATTGGGCGAGTCACCAAATGGCCACGGTCTCGCCTAAAGTTCCAGTGTGCCAAGCCTTGAAGGATAAAATCAAGTCGGCGATACAAATGAGCAGTCGGCGAGTCGCCGAACGGTTCCGCAATGTAGTGCTAGATTTCCCAACATTACAGAACTTGAAGATGATGAAGGCCAAAGCGAAAAGGCGATGGGATTGACCAAAGGGCGGATCACCGAGTGGATCGGCGATCCCGACTTATTGCATCGAATGGTCATTCGCAACATATTTTTGGAGACTTTAAATATATTTTAAAATTCTTAGTTTGGTATCTAGTTTTTTATTATAGAATCATAATTATTAGTTTTGAAGTAAAGAGCTTATAACTGAGAGTATTGAGACAATATTTCCTTAGCTTTGAATATTTGAAAATTTCCATTTTTGACAAATTGGAAGTGGGTCTTTTAGATTATTCAACCTTGACCTTTGTAAAGACGAAATTAATCTTACCTAGTTGGTGGAAACACAATTTGGTAACGATTTTTTATCTTTTTATGATGTCTAGCAAAAACCCCAATTATTGGGGTGTGATTATGTGATTATATGTTGATTTAGCTGCTGGGTATTGTTAATTCATAGTGTAAATGTTGCTTAAAAGTGATTTCATTCAGTAATTGTGGCTTAATCTAAAGGGTTGTAGTTGCAAATGCAACTCTACCTTCGTGTTTTTGGCTTGCTCGAGAGAGAGGTTTTAAAATCAAGATTACTGATTTAATGGTCTGTGGGTATTAGGTTGTCATGGGTTCAGCTTGAGAGAGTTAATCCTAAACCCTTTTCCACACATTCAGCTCGAGAGAGTGAATGGACTAAAGTGTAGGTTGTTCTTAATTGTTGCTTATTGGTGTTCGAGAGAAACTAATTTGATTCGAGGTAAATTTTTCGAGAGAAAGTTTATCCCCACTAAATTTTAGCTTATTCACTGATTTACAACTATTCACTGTTAATTGCAATCACCCATTTGTCTACCTTAGCCCATAATCCAATCACATCCCAAGAACCCGTCTCTATACTTGTTTTATTCGTGTTATTTGTTATTGTAATTGATAATTACAATAAAAAAAACCCTGTTATTTGACACTTGTGTCACCCCAAACTTGAGCCATGCTTTTATTCGTAAATGTTTTTACATATGATTGACTTGAACATATTCATGCTTGTCTATTGATTCTCAAATGTGTACCACTCCCTGTGGGATTTGACCCCAACTCACTTAGTTGGGTTATATTACTAATTACGATCATTGATGCTTAGTATTGGATGAAGTGTCTTTGAAACATTATTAATCAACAGTACACTAAGGGCAAGCCTATGGTTCATTATTGTAGCGTGTGAATTCTTTTGGGAGAGTGAGTGGAATTTGTTCCTTACACCCATTATTGTTTGAATTTCTATATGTGTGAGTAATTTGGGGTGTCTCTTGTGGTGAGGGCACATGTTCAATGAGGAACTGCTAACTTTTGTAACTATGTGACCAAGTAATGTGCATGAGTATGTTGTGTTGTAGAGTTAATTCTTGAGGCTAGAAGTTTATGCACGATTCATACTTTTGAGTGCATAGTATTGTCATGCTTGTTGTGAAGCTCATGTGGTTGTTGTGGCCGAAGCATGAATGTCCTTGATACAATTAAGCTATGGACAACATTGAAAAAGTAATAAAACAGTAATGAAAGAGTAAAGAAGCTAAAAAAAGAAAAGAAAGGAAAAGGAAAAGAGTAAGAAACTAGCTATTCTCTATTTAGCTAAACAATTCTCTGCATAAACTACAATGAAGACAAATACAATACTTAAATAGCCCAAGCATTCCTTGTAGACAGTATAAAACATAAGTGCATAGCAATTGGACCTAAAGTATCCAATCCTCAAACATATCGGGTAATTTGGACAACAATAGAAACAACTTTAAAAACCTATTGGACTAAACTGAACAATATGAAACTACTTTTCTCAAATAAAAACCTAACCAACGTAACAGCTAGGTGTAACCCTTCCAATCCATTATTGCATCATTCCCTACTCCTTAAAAGCTTTCTTGCCCTCAAGAAAATAATTTAGGGAACCTTAGCTTCAGTGTGGCATAATCTTCCCATGTTGCATCCTTTACTGAAATCTGATCCCATTGAACTATCTATGGAATTGCTTTGTTTCCTTTCTTGATCATTCTCATTTCTAGAATCTCTTTAGGCTGCACATAATTTGGAGAAGACACACTTACTGTTGGAGGATGATTAAAGTGAGTAGGCACTGCATAGCACGACTTTAGTTGGTACACATGAAAAGTGTGGTGAACAGCCACATGAGGAGGAAGTGAAAACTTGTAAGCAACAGGTCCAACCCTCTGCAGAATCTGATAAGGACCATAATACTTAGCTGACCGTTTAGAAAAAGTCTAGTTGGAGATGGTGATCTGTCTGTATGGTTGAATCTGTAGATACACCCATTCTCCTTCTTCAAACTATCTATCAGTCCTATGTAAGTTAGCCATGGATACCATTCTCTGTTGAGCTCTAGAGATGTGGAATTTGAGTAATTCAATCTTGAATTCTCTAGTGACAAGTCTCCTGTCTACCTCTTTTTCTGTTGAATCTCCTAGAACATAAGGAAGATGTATAGGTGGGGTTTGACCATATAAAGCTTCAAAAGGAGTGGTTTGGATTGCTAAATGGAAAGTGGTGTTATACCACCATTCTGCCAGTGACAAGAATTTGGCCGAATCTTTTTGGCTATCAGCACAAAAGCATCTTAAATAAGTCTCCAATGTTCCATTGAGTACCTCAGTCTGACCATCTGTTTGAAGATGGTATGCAGTAGAGGTACTCAAGGTCACACATTGCATTGCAAAGAAATCCTGCCAGACCTTACTCATTAATATTGGATCCGTGTCACTAATGATATTTTCTGGCATCCCATGGAGTTTGTAAACCTGATCCAAGTATACTTGAGCCACATAATTAGTTATATATGGATGGCTAATTGCTATGAAATGCCCATACTTTATAAGTCTATCCACCACCATTAAGATAGTAGTTTTACCCATTGACTTAGGCAACCCATCTATGAAATCCATACTCATACTAGCCCAAGCAGAAACTGGTATTTTCAGAGGCTAGAGAAGACCTGGATAGGCAACGCTTTCATACTTGCTCCTCCGACAAATGGCACAACTCTTTACCATCTTAGTCACATCTTCTTTTAGTCTTGGCTAGTAGAACAAACTGGAAACTCTTTCGTAGGTGTTCTCAATACAAGAATGCCCCATGACAGGTTTCTCATGCCAGATTTTGAGGATCTCTTCTCTCAACACTAGATTTGAACCCACAAACAACTTTACCTTCCTTCTGAGTTGTTGATTCACAAAAGTAAAATCCTTGACCCCCTCTTTTTGAGACTGGACCCTGATCAAAAGCTCCTTGATAGTAGGATATTCAACCCAACTACTCTTGATGCTATAAAAAAATTCGGTCATTCCAGGAATGACAACCATGCCACCTCTCCTAGTTGCACTCTAGATAAGGAATCTGCTGCTTTGTTCTCTCTTCCCTTTTTGTACTCAATCTCAAAGTGGAACTGCATCAACTTAGCAATCCACTTCATCTGAGAGCATGTATGTAGCTTTTGGTCTAGTAAGAACTTTAATGCCTTCTGATCAGTTCTCACAATGAACTTCTTCCCCACCAAGTATTGTGTCCATTTAATCACAGCTAGGACCAAGTCCAATAGTTACTTATCATACACAAATAGTCCTTGGTGCAACTAACTCTCGGCGATGGTGCATTTCCAATTGGTCTTGGTGCTTTTGTTTTAAAAAGCCCTGGGAATGCTCTGCTAGGGTCCTTTTAACTTCCGACCTCATAGATAGCCCCTTGCTGAGAAAGATTATTGGATGCCCTTCCTGCATTAGCACAACTCTAATACCATAATCGTATGCATCTGTTTCCACAATGAACATAACACTGTTATTTGGTAAAGCTAAGGCATGTGCTGAAGTTAGTGCTTCCTTTAGCTTTTCAAAAGCCTGAGATGCCCCTTCAAACCATTTGAACCCATCTTTCTTCAATAGGTCAGCTAAAGGCTTGATGATCACTACATAGTGTTTGATAAACCTCCTGTAATAACTTGCCAATCCTAGGAACCCCCTAAGTTCCCTCAAATTCTTAGGTAATGGCCAATTTCTGACAGCACTGATCTTCTTGGGATCAGTTTCCACCCCTTTAGCAGATATAACATGCCCCAAGTAGTCAACCCTACTGGACCCAAAAGAGCATTTGGTTTGTCTCACACACAACTTGTGTTTCATTAGTAATTCAAAGGTCATTATAAGATGAACCAGGTGCTCAGTTAAACTTTTGTTGAACACTAGAATATCATTAAAGAAAACTAATATGAACTTCCTGAGGTGCTCTTTAAACACATAATTCATCAAACTTTGGAAGCAGGATTGAGCGTTGGATAGCCCAAAGGGCATGACCAGATACTCATAATGGCATGCATGTGTTCTGAAAGGTGTCTTAACAATGTCCTCCTTGGCCATCCTTATTTGATGATAACCTGCTCTTAAATCTATCTTAGAATAGATGTTAGAGCCCCCTAGTTCTTCCAACAACTCTTCTATAATAGTAATTGGAAATTTGTCTTTAAATGTTGCCTTATTGAGCCCTCTATAATCCACACACAACCTCCAACTCCCATCTTTCTTGCCAACCAGCACCACATGTGAAGCATATGGACTGGAATTGGGTTGAACAATGCCTTGTTCTAGCATTTCTGCTATCAAATTCTCAATAACATCTTTCTGTGTTGATGAGTACTTGTAAGGCCTCAAGTTCACAGGATTACTTCCAGCCTCCAAAGGTATCTTGTGATCAAATGGTCCTCGTGATGGTGGTAACTCCTTTTGGATCAGCAAACAATTGAGGGTACTCTTTAATGATAGCCAAGATTTCCTCTGGTACTGTTGATACCTTTTTCACTTCCTTTTCTACTGGCATTACCCTAATCATGAATAGTTGACCCACTCCCTTAACCATCTTATCTAATCTCTTGGTTTCCACCATCTTTACCTTGTTTACAACTCCCTTCAACATGCAATCATGTCGCTGGTAAGTGTACCCAGTGTCACTTCTTGAAAATTCATCCTTAAATCACCCAAAGAAAGCAACCATTGTACTCCCAAGATTAAGTCACAAGATTTAAGGGGTATCAACAGGAAGTCACCTATATAGATCATGCCCTGCATCATCCACGTAATGGATTTACACAATTCATTTGTATGTCTGTCATGACCATCTGCAAGATTGATGGCATGCGTTCTCACAGCCTGAACATCTACTTGGAGTTTCTTTGCTAACCCTTCATCCATGAAGTTATGAGAACTATCAGGGTCAATCATAATGTGCATTGGTCTCTTCTGACAGTACCCCTCTACTCTTAAAGTGTGGTAAGTAGGAAGCCCATGTAGAGCATGCACTAAAATTTCACAAACCTCCCCTTTTTACTCATCTTTTTCTGGCTCAGAATCCTCTATTTCCACCTCTTCTTCTTCCTGGTCCTTTATCTCATCTTCAACCTCCAATAGGTGACTTGAATCCTCTACATTGTGCCCAGGGAAGAACTTCTCATCACAGAAGAAATACAACCCCTTTTTTCTTCTCTTATTCTTCTCAACAGATGATAATATCTTGATATTTTTCTTATTCAAATTCAGAGGTGCTTCATTCTTAGCCTAGTTATAGTCATTTCTGGACCAAATTCCTCTTAAAAAGAAACTGTATGCGTTATTATTGTACTGAGAACCACTAGCAGAGGGAGGGAATCTAGTTAGCTTAAGTTGGGCTTGAGCTTGAGCTTCAGTATTTCTAGCCAATTGATATGTTTGAGGCAGAGAAAAAGGCATGTGGTTCTTAACAGTGAGACCTATCTCAGGTCTCAACCCAGTAATGAAACTACTGATAGCATACTTCGGAAGAATGGTTAGCCTAGTCATGATCTTATCAAATTCATTTTGATAATCCTTGATAGATCCAGTCTGTTTAACAAGCTTAAGTTCAGACATGGGATCCCCAAACTCTGGCCCAAATCTTTCCATGAGAGCATACAAATATTCATCCCAAGTAGGATATGGCAAGTGTTGTCTACTCTTGATGAAGGCAAGGTGCCATTCTATAGCTAAACCATCAAAATGCAGAAAAGCAACTCTTACCTTCTGATTTGGGGGTATCTCATCTACAAAAAAATATTGAATTACCTTGTACATCCAAGACCTTAGATATGTTTCATTGAACCTTGGAAACTCTATCTTGGATAGCCTAGACATAGGGTGATGGAAGTGACCCTGAAAGTTAGGCTGGTTTGCTCCTCCTCCTAGACCTCCTACTGGTGTCTGACCATGAAACCCTCCATAATGCATCTGATTTGGTGCTCCACTAGACATCTGCTATGGAGCTGAAGTTCCTGGCCACATATGCCCTGCAGACCCTACCCCCATAGCAAGGTTTTGATGCATAGACCCTCCTAATGGTGTTTGATATTGGGGTATGGACCCCATCCTAAACTAGTATCCACCAGGTGTAACCATAGGAGGTGTTCCTCCTATGTGTGTGGAAGAAACCCGAGTTATGGGTTGGCCAGAAGGGGTGTAGATCTCACCATTTCCTTCACTTTCCTCAACAGTTTTACCCTTATCCCCCATTTTTACAGCTTCCAAGGCTTCCTTAAGCTCAGGAAAAGATTTCTCATGTTGGTCTTCTATCTGATTCTGCCTGATCGAGAAGTTGGCTACATGGTCATTCTTTCCAGCATTTCCTTGATTTCTCTTCCTTCAGCCATTTGTCTACCCACCGAGCTCAAGAGAGTGTTCTAATACCAAATGATACAATTAAGCTATGGACAACATTGAAAAAGTAATAAAATAGTAATGGAAGAGTAAAGAAGCTTAGAAAAGAAAAGAAAAGAAAGGAAAATGAAAAGAGTAAGAAACAAGTTATTCTCTATTTAGCTAAACAATTCTCTGCATAAACTACAACAAAGACAAATACAATACTTAAATAGCCCAAGCATTCCTTGTGGACAGTACAAAACATAAGTGCCTAGCAATTGGACCTAAAGTATCCAATCCTCAAACATATCAGGCAATCTGGACAATAATAGAAACAACTTTAAAAACCTATTTGACTAAACTGAACCATATGAAACTACTTTTCTCAAATAAAAACCTAACCAACTTAACGGCTAGGTGCAACCCTTCCAACGCACAGTCTACTTTGCCTAGCTTCTCAATCCATTATTACATCAGTCCTTAGTTGGAAGTGTAGTAGAGTCATCGTATGCATGAAATTGTGGAGTTGTTCGAGGACGAACAAAGCTTCAAGTGTGGGGTGGGGATATTAGGCGTATTTATGCGCCTAATAACCAATTTATCCCATATATTTAGCTATGTTCGAGAGCTAATTCCTAGTTTGAATAGCAGTTTTAGAGTCAATTGATTGTGTTTCCTCTAACCAAAATGATTAGGTGTTTGCAGGGTTAAAAGCAAGAAAAAGGAATGAAAAAAAGGAAAGCATCCAAGAAAAGGAAACTAAAAGTTGAGGTTGCCAAGGAGAAATGGCCAAGAAGCTGAAAAATGCACTAAAAGGGAGCATCTTCACATCGCGGAGCTGGAATCCAGATTGTGGCAAACAAATTTCACACAACAGTGGAGTGTGTGATAGGGGTGCATCGCGGAGAAGGATCCAACTTCTCAAAATGTGAAGTGAGGGAACAGATCCGCGACGCGGACCTAGACTTTAAA
Source organism: Solanum chiquidenum (assembly GCA_029582725.1). Lineage (NCBI taxonomy): Eukaryota > Viridiplantae > Streptophyta > Magnoliopsida > Solanales > Solanaceae > Solanum > Solanum chiquidenum. Next base: position 79,144 of record JAJOOS010009324.1, read on the forward strand.
ATTTGGTCACGTGTTTTATTTCACCCTATAAATAGTCCAGTTGAATTGTTTTATACATTATTCAGTTTTTGAAAAATGGGGAGAACACGACTTGGGTGATTTCGTTGACGAACTCTAGGGCTTTTCTCTACTCTTTTATTTTGGTAAACACTTTAATGATCTTTGAACATTATTTTGTGATGATTCATAGTATGAGTAGCTAAATTCCCATATTCTAGGGTTGTAGCTACGATTGATGGTGCAATAGTGTTTATCTCTAGCATGAGACGAGTTTTCTTATGATTTATGCTTATATTTTATAAGTTTTTACTATTTTGATGCCTGGTCAACATTAAAATAAACTTTTTGCTGCTGACGTTGAAATAACAAAGAGGGGGCAGAAAGCGTTCGCCTGCACATGGGGACCACTTAATTCAGAAGTGGCAAGGGGCCATTCAATGGATATCTCTGAAGCCACAATCAACAGGATTCTGCATGGCCCAGAATAGACAACACCATCCTCTTTTGGCCTTTTTGAAGGTAAGCACCATACAGTGATGAGTGAGGCTGAGATGGAGGATCCGACTTCAAGGGAGAGGTCATGCTTTGGATTGGTGGATTGATTGCCGCAGAGGGTGAGAATGTAGTATGGGTATCAAGGACACAGGTGCAAATTACAAAGGCATCGTTGTCATTCCCGGCTAAGGTTTGGTGGGTTGTTGTTCGTGCGCAGTTGCGGCCTGCATAAAATGATAACATTTTATCACCTTCCCTCGCATCATTGGTCTCTTGCCTCATGGATGGTTACCCAGTCAATGTAGGTCATATCATCGGCACAAAATGTGGGACAAGGCATTGAATGAGAGAGTCAATTTACCATTTCCCTGTCTAATAGGGAAATTGTGTATGTGGGCCATTATTCCTCCAAATAAGCTGATAGACAAATGGGTTGAGGCACACAAGGTCACCGCGGCATCCAAAATAAAAAATGTCGACAAACATCTTTTTGGTTCCACGAGGTCTGTCAATAGCCGCTTGAAGATGCCCTGTACTCAACAAAAATAAGAGCAAGTGCAGTATCAGTACACAACCACAATGTACTAGTAGGATCACGCGGCTAGCCCACTAAGTGTAACATAAGCAAGCCATTACAACAATATAATCACATGCATATATCGAACATAACAATATTATCAACATTTATGAACAATGAACAACTTCACATTTCTCAAGATACACAATTATGACAAGTCATTGGTCCTCTCATGGAACCCAAACCCAAACAGTTAACATACCCGAACGTGGTACCCGATCCCATAATTATGCCGGAATGTGGCAACCGATCCCATAGTTATGCCGGAACATGGTAACCGATCAAAGTTAGTTATGCCGGAATGTGGCAACCGATCCATTCAACACACCACAATCACAATCACAAGTATATCATCAAGATCATACATTTAAGTCATGATTCATGGCATTCATCATTCTTCTATCTCATTTACATCAACTGTGATCAATAATGCAACATTCAAATACATGCAAGTATCATAATGAAACAAGAATAAACATACATCACACAATCATAGAATCACAACCATCACCTACCTCGAAACAAGCTTGAAACCCTAAGAAACTTGATCCTTCCCTTTTTGGATTCGTTCCGCTTGTTCTTGGTCTACAAACAATCAATTTAATACGGGAATCAATAAGCAATCACTAATTACCCGAATTACTAACAATTCTATGAACCCTAGATCAAACCCATGATCCCAAGTATCCAAAATAGGGTTGTTTCCACAATAGAATCTAGATCAAAACCCTCCCCCATCGATAACTACCCATTCTATTACGTACTACGCATCGAAAAATAGATTCGGGGAGTGAAAAACTTACCTTTAGCCTCAAGAATGGTGAAAAACTGTTAGGAGTCACCTGGGGTTCGTTCCTTAGCTCTAAAAATTGAAAAGTGCAAAATAAGGTCGTTTAGGGGTTTATTTACGACTTTAAGTCGCGTCGAACCCGCCACAGCGGCCCTCACCCTGCTATAGCGGCTCCACCAGAGCGGCAAAAATCTCCGCCATGGCGGCTTGCACGAATCAGTGAGTTATATAAAGGATTTCAAGACCCCCATCTCACAAAACACCTCTAACCAACGACGCTCAGAAAATACCTTTTACGCTAAGATCGATTTTGGGAGTTCTACTCGCCCGAATTCAATTCTGTAAAGTCGTACGAATTCCTTAACGAGTTATCTATCCACTCATGAAATCAAAAACATAAGTAATTCACCCGATTGTTACCAGATTTTCCTACACCTTAATGACTCCGATTTCGACCATATCTAGACTAGGTTGGGAAATTTCAAGTTACTACAAAAAAAAATTCCGACGCAAAAAATTTCCCCGTTGGATTTTCTATAACGACGGAACTCGGTGGTTACAAGTATCTAGGACCTAGGTTATATTTATATTTGAAAAATGTTATAGCATATATGTATACATTAAATTCAACATATTGTTAATGTATAAAATATATTTACATACTGTAAGGTTATTCGGTTCGGTTCAAATTTTTTTGTTTTCTATTATTAATTAAATAGATTATCACAATTGTTTGGTATGATTATACACTTAAATAAAAGTCCTTTGTTTTATTAAAAATGACATAATCGGTTCGTTATGGTTATGTTCGATCGATTCGGTTGGTTTTTCATATTCTTTTGACACCCCTACTATTACCCCCTTAAACAATTGTAACGTGTTATAAATATCTCACTTTCTAGCCACCCTCAATTTCAAGAAAAGAAGTGAAATCTCACACCAATTATTATCTGATATGTGTTAAATTTTAATTTTTATTTTTTCTTATTTTATTAACTTCATTTTCTTTTTATTTTTTATCTTTATGCTTCTTTCTTCAGTACTCCTCTTCTCTTCTTCATTGTCATTCCTCGATGTTGCTGTCATCATCGTCAGTCCTCGACATAGCCGCCATCGCCACCAATCCTCCGACGTAGCCTCCATCACATCATTGTTAGAGTACCATCGTTCACCATTTATATCATCGAATCGCCGTTAAATCAAAAATAAAATTACTATCAAATTATAAACTAAAAATTAATCATCACCTCCACCTACCATCTTCTTTCAAATATTACAACAATTATGCAGTGGAACTCCATTACGATGGAGATAATGGAATTCTATAATACTCTCAAATCAGAAAAATTTCTTTATTTACATGCTAAAGAACTATATAAAAAATTATTTATCTTTTTAAAAATAACAATGTCAAGGAAGGAGGTTCACAATTAGTACTTTTTTGAAAAAAAATAAGGAATAAAAGAAGAAAAGGGAACAAACAGAAGCAAAATGACAAGGAAAAAAGAGTGAAGTAAATAGGTCTTCTAAATTGAAGAAGATAGAGAAAAGGTAGTTGGGTCTTTTGAGTTATGCAGAAGAAGATAACAAAAATAAAGAATTGAGAAAGTACATAAAAAAGAAGAAGAAGGTTTCTAATTAAAGAAATGCGTAAATAAATATTTATTTAATTTTTGGCTCAGTTCACTCTCTATCAGAGAGTAAACTACACTCTACATGTCACGTAGGCACGTAATGGGGTAATAAATTGATTCTAAATAACAAAAAGGGGGTAATAGGACCTTCGCAAAGTTCAAGTGTCTTTTTAAAGATAGGTCTTACTTGAATGAGGTAATTATATATTTTCTTGTTAAAAAATGAAAAGTACATGAATACCTACTTTTAACTTTTAATTTTTTAAGGTAATTTTAAACCTATTTTAAGTTATTTTTAACTTTGTCAAATACTCCCAAAAGCTAAAAATAACTTAAAAGAAGGTCTGACCAACTTATAAACCAAACCAAATAGGCTCTAAAAATAAAAATAAATACATATATTACTATTTGTTGTAAAATTTTATAAAAATAATAAGAAGAAAGTAGTAGGGAGAAGAGAGAAGACTTTTTATTCCTCTTGAAAAGATATTGTGAGATTGAGGTATATACTCAATTGATTTACAATGACGAAAACCCCTTTATTTAATTATAGGGGGAAACTGACTTGACCACTAAGTTGGATTCCTTACTTTTATCTAAAGGAATCTACATAACAGAATATAAATATGTTTATAACACTCTCTCTTGAATTTCTATTTGATAGATTATGCGTCTCGTTAAAACCTTACTAGATAAAACTCAATGGGAAAAGTTATAATGAAGAAAAAAAAGTACACATATCTAATAAAACACATCTTGGATGTCTCATTAAAAACATTACAAGAAAAACCTAATGGGACAAAACCTTATGAGGGGGAAAGAGTATATCTTGTATTAACTCCTCCTAATGAGAATATCAATCCAAAAACATGAATCCTCGCATTCTAAGCTTGTGCACCATCTTCTCAAAAGTTGTAAATGCTAGAGACTTGATCAATAAATTGTTCAGATTATCACTCAAATGAATCTGTTGCACATTGATATCATCATTTTTTTAGAGCTCATGTATGTAGAAATGCTTTGGCGCAATGTTTTTGTTCTATCTCCTTTTATGAATCATCCTTTAAGGATCAAAGAATTCTGCAAGTTTCTCACTTCAACTTTCTAAGCAAATAATTTGTTACTTTAGAAACTCTTCAAAATTTTCAATTCAATTCATCAACTTTCATAACAATTTGAAAGGTTCTTGATTGATTTAATCCATATAAAGATTATAAATAAGTTTTTCAAAAAATGACATATGCTTTAGATTTTGAATCCTTAAGGAATTTTCATTTCAAAGATTTAATATTAAATGGATTACATCTTCTAGTGTCTAGATTACAAATAAAATGAGTTTTATGCTTACAAAGATGCATCATTCCACTTGATAAACATTTTTATGTCAACATGCTTTTATAGACTTGAAAAAATCTTCTACATCTATATTAAAGTAAGGGCAGAAGCATCAGAAGTTGCCAAGTGGCAGCCTATTATTAAACCACTTGGCTTTTTAAAATTAAGTCTCTTTAAAATAGATTTTTTTTTTAAAAAAAAAAAAATCAATTGTTAGAGCATAAAAATATAAAAACAATGACAATTAACCAAAAATAAATTAAAAAAATTAATATAAACTAGATTAAAAAATTAAAGAAAATGTTAAAATCAGTGACAAGGCAATTATTTTTTTTTGTGAAATTTTCGGTCCATAGACGTATTTTATAGTGGGAAAAAAACATAAGTAGACACTTTTTAATAAATAATTACATATATATGGCCTTATTCAGTGAATAACAATTATGACATATTTAATGTTTACTTCTATAGCCTTTTTACATTCTGAATAGATCATGAGTAAGATAAAGTAGAGATTCAAGGTACCACAAACTCTGCAGTTACTTTATTTATGCTAACAATAACTACCTTTTATCTATAAGAATTCTAATACATCGATGATCTCTTCCTTCTACATATAAAGCGAACATACGAGATTTTTTTTATTTCTCAAACTGAAAAATACTCTTATTAACCAATCTAAATTTCTGTCATGGAAGAAGAAATTGTAATTTTGGTTCAACACAGTGGTGGATGGGATAATGAACACAATTTCATAGTTGATGGCTTGACACTAAAAGAGAGTTCAAATTTGGATACCATTCTTGATGAAATAACGAAGATACTTGGTATTTATGCTTCTATGGATACAATTGAAATTAAATATTCCGTGAAGCAAAATTATACTCCAATGAAGATATACAACGATAGGAGAAAAATTGTGACGAAATTTTGTCAAATTCGATTCCTAACAATTCAACTTCAAATTCTAGCCAGGATATGCAATTGGTACAACGTGTTGAACTCACACAATCACTTATGCCAATACATGGAAACTACTCCCGTGATGAAATATAAATTGACGAGGACGGTATAATTAACAACAAATTTCATAAATACATTAAAGAAGGCCATTTGTATATGAAAAAGAGATACTCCAAGATGTTGTAAATCACATTGCCATCAAGGAGAATTTTCAGTTCAAAGTTAAGCGTTCAAGTTCGACAAGGTAATATATGAACTTCAACTAATGGTAACAAGTGTTTTTATAAGTTGGTGTCAAATTCATATTATTACTTGTTATTGTGTTTGTTGTCACCGTACTTAAACTTTAGTATAAAATATTTGGTAGCTTAAACTTTTTAGTATAGAGTATTTGGTATCTTAAACATTTAGTATATAACACTTGGTATCTTAACATTTAGTATATAATACTTGGTATAAAGCATATTCTAGTATATAATACTTGGTATCTTAAACATTTTCAGTTCGAAGTTAAGCGTTCAAGTTCGACGAGGTACTATATGAACTTCAACTAATGGAAACAATTATTTTTTTAAGTTGGTGTCAAATTCCTATTATTACTTGTTATTGTGTTTGTTGTCACCCTACATAAAATTTTAGTATATAATACCTGGTAGCTTAAACTTTTAGTATTTTATACTTGGTATAAAGTATATTCGAGTATATAATACTTGGTATAACAAAGTTTCAATTCAGATGAAAAATCTTCTTTCGCTATGTTTCAAATACTCTGTATAAAAATAACCAATGCACATCAGTACAACTAGCAAACTAATATATACTGATAAAACCAAGATCGTCCAAATCCTAGATAAGAAATATGCTATATACCAATTGTTATATACTACGACTATATCAGTTTAATATGGTACCGAAATGTTGACAGTGTATTGATCAATTTTGTCCAGTTTTTACCTTCAAGCATATTCCTTGTGTCTTATTCATAATATGTGCTTGCATTAATGTGTTTGATAAAGTATTTGTTCTGTATTTCCTCGCCTACTATAAAAGGTAATTAACATTTGGTCAGGTACAAGTATGTGATAAATGAAAAGCACCAATGTACTGTCTCGCGTTGCAAACTAAAATTTCTTAATAGTAGTTTAATGTTAACAAAACCAGAAAATCATACTTCCATTGGAACTAACATGTTTTTAATTTCAATTTTACCAAACTCAATTTTAGTTTCTTTTTCATATATCTAATAACCAGATATACCAGCATAATACATATAGAAATTTGAGTTGGAGAAACTCATCCTTTATAGGTGACACCATATTGTACTGAAAATAACTTGCACATAGAACTTCTCAAGTTAAAACATTTATAATCTACTCAAGCATCTTCCTTATGTCTTAGTCGTAATATGTTACAATTACGATATGATTCCATTCACTTTTGCAGGTATTATCTTGTATGTGTTGATGATCAGTGCTCATGGTATTTTAAGTCTTCCAGCCTTAATAACTCAAGTATATTTAAGGTAAGAAAATTTTGCAATGTTCACACATGTGGAAATGAATCAAGGTTTTTTTCACAACGGCATGCTACTTCAAAGTTTGTTGGAGGCTTGATAACGAGCAATGT